>OMMV01221145.1:0-12228 GCA_900302635.1 Chatrabus melanurus | reverse complement strand
GGCTGTCACAAATCTGCGCTTATTACCAGCAAAATAGCCACGCGACGGTCGCGAGCTCGCTAAACAGCCGCAGGTTGTCGACAATTGCACGCCAGAATTTTCAAAATGTTCAAAATTTCCCGCGGCTGCCTTTGCGGCTGCTCAGACGTGAAATAGTAGTGAATCTGTGCTTTTAGCACGCAAGAGCCACACCACAGCCTCATAATGGCCGCAACGGCCGCACAATTGTTGCATGTTCTTGTTACAAGTCCTGTAAATGGATCTGCATCCAGTATGAGAATGTTCTTGTTCTGAGATCCTCCTGTCCAAACACCCTCGTCAGCTTATGGGACCATCCAAGCCTCTTGCAGCCAAACAGTTCTGTGTGGAGATGATCAGGTCTGACGTCACCCGAACCCGCTCCTAAAAAGAAATCATCCACTCACACCAGAGTTTCTCTGATGTAGATAACCACACTGACCACCACCCAGTCATCATTACAATTATTCTAATTCTCACTGGGTTATTGAAGTGTAACGACTCTGTGTGTAGCTTCAAAATAAAATCCACCAGTAGACACATTAGTGTCTGTATGACGTGTTCAGATCACGTGCGCTCTGACACTGCGCTCCTCTGCAGAGCGCATATATTTTAAAAAAAGAAAAGAAAAGGTTTGTTTGCACAAATCAGTTGAAGGTAGATGATAAAAAGTGTTTGTAGAAATGAGTCCATCCTTTCAGAGCTCAGAACAAAGGGAGAGAACGTGCAGAAGCCTGGTAGTTGTTTAATTTTGTAAGAGTGCCGTGCGTTTATAAACTGCGTTTATTAAGTAGCCACGCCCATCTCTCATTTGTAACCTGTGCTATGTGGGCATAATAAATATTACATTACTTCACCTCCTTATATCAAACTAATCTCAGCCTGAAGGTGGGGCACAGATCAGTGAAGAAATGTGACTCTGCACACATGTCAGTGCGTAATTGTGCCAAATCCCACTGTGGCTCTGAAGGCACAGACGCACCTCTGTGGCTCAATTCTTTAAACCCAGTCACTGAACTTTACAGTGTCAGGAGCCTTAGCGCCTTTTTTGAACATGTGTTCTGGTGCCAGAGATGATGTTTGCTGAGTTGATGTGTGGAACTGACAGCTCGGCTCTGGAACCACGGGTTTATGCACCAGACGCACTTCTTGTCGTCACTATGCGGCATATAGTCCTCACTACTGCTGCATGACAAAAGCACGGTAGCCCAGAGTCGCACATTAGTCATTCTTAAATCACTTTTTTACAGCATTAATGTCGTGTTTTGGCGCGCACCATGTCTGCTGTGTATTTGCATTTTTTCTGTCAATATGGGACATTTTGCTGCAACATACGTACGCGACAGTAGCGCGGCAGTCTCACACTACACGCAAATCAACATACAACTCACATGTTTCACACAAAACTTGAAACAGCTGCGGAAATTCAGGTCGCAAATTGGCCGCGAAGCGATAAACCGCAGGTCTGATAGCCCCTTTAAGGAAAGTGGGCAAAAAGGGCTGAAAATGTCCAACTTAAGAGCCCTCGTGCACTTGATGATTTGACAGTGGGACAGCCCTAAACCCTCACACTTAGCGTGAACATGCTCCAAAGTCTGTGAGTCCGTGTGGGCGGACATTGGGACTGGGCCTTCCTGTCTTTAGACTCTTCCTGCCTTTAGACCTTTCCTGTTTGAGAACACTTCCTGTCTGAGGACACTCTCTCCACAGCTAATTAAATCAGTCCGCTGTGCTCAGCCAATCGAGAGCTGGGAAACACCAGAGTTAAATAATCAGTTGAGAGTCATAGAGTCAGACAGGTAAACTAGAGCGCTGACTCCCTATACCACGTGCGTATTGTAAGTGTGCCACCATGTGGAGCATCCGCCATCACTCAATGGTGATAAAAGTGCTCACGAACAACGTAAACCAGCCACTGGGCAATGAAGCAGTACATACATTTATTTTAGTGAAATGATGAAAATTAATTAATTAATAGTTCTTAATACAAATGCATTGGATAAAAACTATATTTTCTTATCTTGAATTGACATTTTATGGACAGGATGTCCTTGGACAGTTTTGAGTTAACTGGCTCTATATGCATTATAAGTTTAATAGCATTCAGTGAGTCACAACAATGCGATGCTTAAAAGGCCCTCTGTGCATGTGAAAGTTTGTAAATCAGTGCATCAGGCTTGAATACGTCAGCTTAAAAATGAATGAAAAGTGATTAAAAATTAATAAAGAGGTGATATTGAATATCCCGGGAAAATGTAAAAGTTTCAAAATAATACAAACTCATTATTTCTGTCGCTTTGCAGCGAGTTGTTGCGTTTACGTTCATGCATTCCAAGTTCACATCCTGATCACCAACGCTCGTGGTCATGCTGCTGCAGACTGTCTCTTCTCATCAGTTCGAGCCGCTGTAAGGTGTTTTCACTGCTGCACAGAGGCTCACATACACCATAGAGCCAGAAGAAGAAAGGAGTACAACAGTAAACATGTAAACAAACAAACTGGCTGAGGCAGGTTCAGCACTGCAGAGTCTTCCGCTCCTTACAATGAGTCGCTACAAGTTGCCCCATTCGGTGATGGCGGCAATGCCTCCCTGGGATGACACCGTCTTCCAGTTTTTCTATCTCTGTCTTTGGTGTGAGGAGAGCAGGTTGACATGAAAACATGCAGGTCAGGTGCTCTCCAGGATCAGACTCCTGCTCTGGACTAATGTTCAGGTCTCAATAAAATGGTGCCCCAGCATGCATCTGGTTTTATCTGAAACCAGCACTTTAGAGGATCGATGTCTGATTAATAAAGCAATCAGTGGTTTGTTCCAGCTGTGTGTCCACAGTAGCATCAGCTGCACAGGGACACGCCTCCTCCTCCTCCTCCTCCTCCTCCTGTGTAACATATAGAACACCTGACAAAGCTGCACTCTGTTTAACATGAGACCTCATGGATCAGAAAATCGAACTGCAGAGGAAAAATATTTAAAAATACAGTTGGAGAAAACAGACTGAAATGCACCAATGTGCACGTGCACGTGCATGTGCAGTGTAATGCAGATGGCAGGTTTGGAGCCTTTGGGAAGTCGCTGGTGCCCCCCTGGGTGGACTCTGGGGGTGCTGCTGCATTGCAGTGCAGCGTGGGGGCTCGGGTTGGGATCTTATGTAAGATGCAGCGCTCTTCCACAGCCCGTCACTGTCAGCGCACGCTGCAGTCTCACTGCTTCTGTTTGGCGTGCACAGTCACGGTTTGACGCTGAGACTCATCCACAAAGAGTCAAAATGAGGATGGCGAAAAATTCTCCCCGAGGTGGAAACACCTCTGTGTGTCATCTAATGATGGACAAAATAATCCAGGTCTCAGAGTCCGGCTGGTCCCGGATCAGATATCTGCTTCATGCTGTTAGTGTGTGTCAGTGTGCATGAACAACACACACTTTTGTCACACTGTGTGTGTGTGTGTGTGTGTGTGTGTTACTGTATGTCCACTACCCAACACGGTGTGCACACCTCACCGCCAGCTGCCCTCGTTCACACTCTACGTGCACTGATGGAAGCACAGCATCCTTTCACACGTGGACACAAAACAATTCTGCAGAAGAGACTCTGATGCTTCTGTTCATGCAGCAGTGTGCGACACTCCCCGCCGCCCGCTCGTCACACACAGACCTGCTGGTTCTTACCTCGTAGTGCTCTCGGGATTGGACGGACTTCAGCGAGCTGATCCAGTCCTCCATCTCTTTCCTGTTCTCAGCACACAGGATGAGCCTACGGAACGGAGTGATCACCTGGAGGGAGAGCAAGAGAAGTGTGCACGAGTGAGGCGGTGACATACAGCGAGAGAGAGAGAGAGGGAGGGAGGGAGAGAGAGAGAAATGTGCAGAAGTGAGGCAATGAGATACGGGGGAAGAAATGTGCATGATAGGGGGAGAGAAGGAGAGAGAGACAGATGGAGGAGGGAGGGGGAGGTTCCCCCGCTCTTTGTGGGTGAGAAACTGCCTCCCTCCAATCTTTCTCTCTCTCTGTCCCCCTCTTGAATTTTAGCGCTCTCTCCCCCTCAAACACCTTCTTGCGTCGTCTCTCTTTGCGTCAGCTCTGCTGTTTGAAGGCAGATATGTTTGTGCACGTGTGCATGTGTGCTTCATGGCCTGACCGCACCCTCTCAACACCACATCATTTATTGATGCTCCGCCCTCCTGTGCTTAACACAATGAGACATCAGGAGCGTCAGAGTCCAGAAAGAAAAACTATTACAGTCACCTCAGAATCATGCAGTGACTTCATTTCCCATCATGCTCTGTTGACGTTTATGTGTACAAATGCTGTGTTCCATCGTAATCAGAATTTGGGAGGAAAAAAACCAAACTAGTTCTTACTCGGAAAAGTGCAATGGAATGGCCATTCAAGTCGGAATTCCAAATCGGACACTCGGGTAAGATCCATGTAGACCGAGTCTGTCGATCTGACAAAGTGAGCGGTCTGTAGTGAAAATCCCGCTCCCGAGAGAGTGGGTGAAAATATCATGGAAAGGAGCTCCATGACCCCAGTCATACAAACATGAGTTTGCTGTGGGCATCCATATTTTCCTGAGCAGATGCACTGGAATGCATTGAGAAAGGAAATCAGAAATATGAACTCGGAATTATCAACTTCTGACTTGCAATGGAACGCAGCAATATTTACAGGTCAGGTTGTGCACGGCCTGCTGGGAGGTGAAATCAGAGAAGCACGAACACAACTGACTTTGCTTCAAACAACTTCCAGGATGGAGGAATTTGTGTGGATGGAATGCAAGTGAAGCATTTTTGCCACTGTTAACACATTGTAAAAGAAGCCACGGGTTCACACAGACCACATGAGACAGCAAAGACCCTGGAAGTGAACCAGCAACATGACCAACATCCACAACTCAACCAGCATGGCTCGGGCAGTGGATCCCCTTGGAAAAATAAAAAACATTTAGTACCTCTGAAAAGGGGGTAATAAAAGCATCTGTCTCTTTGTTTGTTTGTGTGTTAGCAGTGATTACACAAATAACTACCGTAGTTAACCGCTTTTAATGAAACAATGGAAGAACCCATAAAAATTTTGGTGGACAATGCAAATTACAGGTTGAGCTAATATGGTTTTAAAAAGGAATAGTTTGCACCATCTGTTATGCTTAGTTATCATGTTACGGGGTAACGTGTCATATGTCATAGAATCCAATGGACGTTGACCTTGTTTGACCTTTACTTTAGAGACGAAGCATTCAACGCAGTCAAAACTATTCCATTTATTAATCCTATTAGCTCAACCAGTAATTTATCACTTTTAACCCAAATTGGAGCAACTTTAATTTTTGACCCCTGTACAAACTGAAATTGACCTTTGTCACCATTTTTGCTGTTTTTACACCATAACTCCATAACATTCAGTCATAGATAGTCCAAACTATACCTTTTTAGAATCTTTATGATCAGACAAATAATGTGTTCTACTTTTCAATTTGATTGGAGGATTTTTTTTAAATGTTGACCCCTGTGTAATCCTTCACTGACCCCTACCTGGCTATAGCTACCACTCTGGGATGGCTATCATACATTATTGTGTATTCCCTGTTATACTGAGGCTGGATTGTAACCGTTGTTTTGCCACCTCAAATGGTACCAATTAGGTCAAAATTGGCTTCGGGCTCATGGATTATGTGAAGACTATGAAAATTGGTCCTGAGGCTCACTGGTCCATTTGCACACTTACCTTGACGTCCACAGCCACTCTCACAGATTTCTCACAGGTCTGTTTTTTTGTTTTGATTTCACTCGAGTGTGTGTACATGTGAAGGCGGCCCGGGCCGGGAAGACGGTTTTCTAATGCAGGTAGGTTCATACACCACTACATTCAGTGACGAGTGTAGACAGCGACGTTTATTTGAAAATGTCAGCCTGTCACCTCCCTTTCTCTCTCTCTCTCTATTCTCTTGTTTCATTGTATCATTGCATGTAGGAGGGGAGCGGCAAAATTGCTTAGGATGTTCAGGAACAACCCAGGAACCACCGAACCTCAAAGAAGTGGGTTGACCGGCGAGTGACGAGGCTAGAGATGGTAGCTGTACTGCTTTTGTGGAAGAAAGACTTGGCATCGAGTCTTTTGGGCATCTTCCCAGGGGGTCTTTTAAGATTTCTCAGCATTGCCTCCTTTTCTTCAGTGTCAATGCGAGCAGGCTCAGGCCATTTCCATTCATTTAAAAAGGATAGTGCACATTAATCAGCATTTCTGTAAATGTGCCAGTGTTTTCAACTGCAGTCCTTTGACAAGTTTGTTTATGTTTAGGCCGAACATGAACTGGAAACACCAGAGTCACTGTCCACAGTGAAGCAAGTTTAACATCACCATGGACTGAGAGGGTGCTGACCAAGAAAGAAGCCCCTGCTCCAAAATCGACACCTTCAAGCTAGACTGAAATTTGCAGTGTCTGGTCGAGGTGCAGCTTGCTAAGGGACATTTAACCAAATATTAGTGGGGGTGTATGTATATATTTGAGCCTGTATGTATAATTCTGACCCGGTGTGGATTAGAGAAAATCCAAAATAAATTCAAACCTGTGCACCCAATTCTTGTTAGTCATTAATGATGTATGCTGGACAATCATTCCACCCTGGCAAAAGAACAGTTCAAAGAAATCATTAAAAGACCAAAATTACCATGACATTCATGCCCATGATGTGTGTATGTAAACTTCTGACTGCAACTTTATGTGTTCATGAGAGGGAGCACAGTGGAATAGTGCGGTTGTAAGGTGGTCAACTGTACAAAGTAATGGTGTGGTGTGTGTGGAGAGGTGCAGGCAGGGTGGAGTGGGTGGAGAAGAGCAGCAGAAGTGATTTGTGATTGAAGGAGATCTGCAAAAGTGAAATGGAAAGTTTGTCTGACCATTTATCTGATGTGGGGCAGGCTTTATACGATGACAGACAGTTCGGCTCCATAACTCCTGCTAGGATAGGCTGGCTGTGCTGGTCGCTCACAGAATAGATCAAAGCATCCAAAGTGAGAATCGCTGCCCAACAGCTTGGGATCACTGATGATGCACAAATCCACAGCAGATGTTGTTTCTTTAATTTACTGAAGTCGGAAATGAGCAGTCGCTATCTCTACTTGTGTCTGTACGGTACAACATCATGATGCATTCAATTGCACCTTGCAAACTCTGAATTCTGTGGTGGAGAGACCACTTACATATAAAACAGGAACGTTTGGATTGTTTTCTTAGTTCCCTTTGCTGAAATACATATTGGACAAATAATGACTGTATGTGAGTGCTATGGCAAGAATATTTGCTTGAGATGAAAGAAGGAATGTTTCAGCTTTCTTTTAGTCCGGTGGCCATTTTTGGACCCAACCTGCGTAATTGTTCTTTAAGGATTGATAGCCACGAACCTCATGAGTTTTGTTGGGGCCGTTGGTTCTCTCATGAATAACAGTGGCCTTAAAGATATCATGAAGGCAGTTTTTCAGGGTGTTGCCAAGATGCTGACTGGCAAGAAATATCCCCAGAACAGTAGGGCTGACGTCTGGTGTCAGAGGAAATCCGTCGGGACACACTTAGCTCGGTCAGTTCATACCAAGAACTTCTTGATGGACTGTCTACGAAGGCCGAAGCCAGTGGCACAGCAAAGCACTGGGTGAACAATCTGATCATGCCCGTCTTTCTCATGATGATCTTCGTGCGGGCTGAATGGAGGCGTTCAATGGAGCGAAACGTATGGGACAAAAATGCATTTCAAGATGGCGCCACACGAGTGGCAGCTAGTCACAGCAGACCTGACCATTTTTCTTTGTTTTGATGGTTTTTTGTGTTTTCTTGTGTATTTTCGTCACCAGTCTTGGACAGATGGGTGCGCCTATGGATGTACACCTGGTGAAACTGGTGTTTTGTGTTTTGCTCATCGCTGGACATTTTAAAACAACTTCAGCAGCGTGGAGTTTCTCTCCCCGGTAAAACAGCTTCTATGACCGGCAGCGTGGAGCTTCTCTCCCCGGTAAAACAGCTTCTATGACCGGCAGCGCGGAGCTTCTCTCCCCGGTAAAACAGCTTCTATGACCGGCAGCGTGGAGTTTCTCTCCCCGGTAAAACAGCTTCTATGAGCGGCAGCGCGGAGTTTCTCTCCCCGTTAAAACAGCTTCTATGAACGGCAGCGTGGAGCTTCTCTCCTCGATAATGAAATTAACACACAACGCAGCTGTAACACGAGTGTGATGCTTGCTGTGTGTTACAAGCTGTGTGTTTACAACGGAAGGCTTTTAGAGCTGTTCTTCTTTTAAAGACCAGACATTCAAAACAGAAGCGAGAGCTGATAATCGCTCCAAATCAGCAGCAGCCATCTTACTTGTTCAGATCAATGGCTCTTCGGCGCTCCTCAATGAGTCATTGCATAAAGCCCGCCCCATATGAGATAAATGGTTGTCATTGGCCCGGCCTGTTTTCGGCCATGAATGGGATGGCGACCAGACCCTTTTGCAAAGTGAATTTATTCGCAAAGTGAATTGTGGGTCTGGTTTACCATGCTCGGTATGGGGACAAAGGAGCTGAGGAGGGTGCAGAGGTACCTTAAAAGAGAGACAAGAAAAGGCAAGGACAGCCACAGGAGGAAGCTCTGGGAGCACTTACAGGGAAACAATGCTGGAGAGGTCTGAAAACTATTTCTGTCCACGGTAAGGACAGTGGGAGGGGTCCTGAATCTGAAGACCGGAAATGGGCAAACGAACTGAATCTGTTTTTAAACAGATTTGATTCTACCCTTGCTTTACACCACACCCACTACCTACACCTCCCCCCACCACACACAACAGGATCCTCCCCACAGCCTCACCATAACAGCTGATCAGGTGAGGAAGGAACTGAGGAAGATGAAGGTGAAGAAGGCTACAGGCCCAGATGGCATCAGCTCCAGACTGCTCAGGGACTGTGTGGATCAGCTCTGTGGGCTTGTTCTGCGCCTCTTCAACCTGAGCCTCAGTCTGGACAGCGTTCCAGTTCTGTGGAAAACGTCATGTGTGGTTCCAGTTCCAAAGACTGTGTAGCCCAGGGAGGCCAACCACTTCAGGTCGGGCGCCTTGATTTCCCACCTGATAAAGACCATGAAGAAGCTCATACTCAACCACCTCAGATCCCTGGTGAGCAGTAACCTGGGCCCCCTATAGTTTGCTTATGGACCAGGCATTGAGGTAGATGATGCAGTCACCATTCACTTTCCCACCCGGAGGACACTGGGAGCACTGTGGATGTTTTGTTTTTTTTTTGTTTTTTTACTTCTCTTGTGCTTTCAACACAACCCAACAATCTCTGCTCAGGAACAAACTGGAAGGTGCTGCAGTGGACTGTCACTTGTCTGCATGCATCATCAACTACCTTACGAACAGAGCGTGTTATGCAAGGGTTCGTGACTGTGTGTCCGATGTGGTAGTCTGCAGCACGGGGGGCTCCGCAGGGTCCAGTACTCACCTCTTTCCTCTTCACCCTTTACACATCGGACTTCAGGCACAACACAGTCAGCTGTTACCTCCAAAAGGTCTCCAATGATACTGCCATCGTTGGACCTGTGTCACAAGGAGACGAGCTGGGGGTCATCACCAACTTTGTAGACTGGTGTGAACGGAACCATTTCCACATTAACACCAGCAAGATGAATGAGATGGTGATTGGCTTCTGTAGGAATGTGACACTGTCCACACCGGTGGACAGGGATGTCCAGAGGGATGTCTCAATATCCAATCCAGAGACTGGACATTGAGATCACGGGGGTGTACAAGTACCTGGGTGTTCACCTCAACAAGAAAATGGACTGGACTCACAACACAGATGTACTGTACAAGAAGGGCCAAAGTCGACTCCACTTGCTGAGAAGACTGAGGTCCTTTGATGTGTGCAGGACACTGCAAAGAACATTCTATGGCACTGTGGTGGCATCTGCAATCCACTATGCAGTGGTCTGTTAGGGCTGTGAAAGCTCTGGGAGGGACATGAAGAGACTAAATAAGCTGGTCAGGAGGGAAAGCTTGGTTCTGGACTGTCCTCTGGATGCCATTGAGGAGGTGGGGGAGAAGAGGATGTTAGACAAGCTGACATCCATCACTGACAATCACTCTCAGCCCCTGCATGAGGCTGTGTGGGCTTCAAACAGCTCCTTCAGTGGCAGACTACTGCACCCACAATGTAAGAAGGAATGCTGCTGCAGGACCTCCATCCCATCAGTCATCATGCTCTACAGCGCCACCACCTTAAATACATGCAGCACCGTGATGATGCTGCCTTTGTCACAGCATCACTACCATCAATTGGCACGACTGTTTTTATCTTCTTATCACATCGCATTCAATATCATCTTTAATCTGCACTACTGTATATTCATCCTGCCACACTATATTCTATAACTTTATTTTCACATGTACACCTGTGACATTCCCCAGTGCAAAAAAGAAACGCACACAATACAAAAATACTTTTTGTATTGTGTGCTTTTCTTTTTCATGAGGCTGTAATGTTTTATATACGTATATATAAAACGTATATTTATATAATGCACACACACCCACACACATACGTGTATGCGTGCATGTGTGTGCGTGCACTATATGTATATATACACACCCAAAATGTACCATTTTGTATATACTGTACATTTCTTATTGTGGCTTTTGTTTTTATAATTATCTATTTTCTCCCTTTTTGTATTATTTGTATTCTGCTTGTTTGCCTCTTTTTCTGAGTATGCTGCTGTCAAGTGCATTCCCCCAACATGGGATAAATAAAATCTTATCTTTTTGTCTATACAATGGGAAAAATAATGAATGACATATGACACCAATCAAATGACAAGGATCTATTTAGGTGTCATATAAATGTCATTATTGCACTTTCATTACAGCCTTTTAATTAATTATTTGATACGAGCGAAGCACGCTCTTAAGTATAAAATGTAGCAAAAACAAAAAAAAAAAAGCATAAAATGAATGAAATCCATAAACTATGCAACTCAGATTTCATGGTCAACCCGGAAGAAAGCCTGAAACAATGATGGTTGTGAGCGAATCACAAGCGAGTGAAATCGCGTCTACATCCTACAGCGCCGCCTTTGCGAGGTCCCTGAAGAAAGCCTGAAGTAACGGCCGTGAACGAATCAGAGGCGAGTAAAATCACGTCTACATCCTGTGCTCGTCTCATAGGGCTGCCTACACTGACGTCACTGATGACGCGACCCGTGCGTCAGCTTATGACAGCGGTAACGTAGAGCACTGCCTTTGTGAGGTCCTGGAAGCAAACCAGAAGTAATGGGTTTTTTCTTTTTCTTTTTTATTTAACACAATAAAAAAAAACTTCTGATAAAATGGCTAATAATACAGTCATCAGAAAACTATATAAACAACTCGCCGAAAATAAAAAATAAAAACAAAAAAAAACTGAAACTCAACTATTACAAGAGGAGCATAACAAATCAAAATAACAGGAGCCGTGACATTTCAGAGATTATTTTCTTATCTTTTCTGTTAATTTTTTTAACATGTTTCAGTGACAAAAAAAGTAGCAAGGTCATTCATAAAAAAGGTTACAATAATGTATATGATATTTACCCAAAATAATGACCAGATTCCCCGTATCCGATACATTTGCAACCAAGTGGCCCATATAATAAATTATGTCATTGAAATTAAAATAAGGTAAATTATCATTTTTTAGTGACAACCAATTAAAAATATCAGACCAAAACATTTTACTGTAAGAACAAAAAAAAAACTAGAAGCACTCTGAGAGCGCAAACCTCCTCCACGCCCTAAGGTCCCACACACATATCGTTATGTGTCCTGCTGTAGAATTCCACAAGGCAAAGCAGTCAGATGTTTTTTAAACATTTATATTTGGATTCCGTGACCCTGAAAACTGAGCACGAGTCCTTGGAATCACATTGATATCATGATCTGTTTGGAAGTTATGCATGAAAAACCATATTTCCATAATGGTGGTTTTCTTCTGGATCTAGTTTACTAACTATTAAAGATAGCTCAGATCTGTTTGCACTTTAGTGAATTCACATTGTCTCAGGAACACAGTGGTGTTTGTTAAACGTCTCTAGCACTATTAGTTATCTCACAGGAAGGCCATATGTGCACGGCCCCTGCTAAAACCTTTTTTCATATCAACAGGTCCAGAAGAATGAGGAGATCCAGATGAAATGTAGGTGAATGTTTGACC
>OMMV01221091.1:0-12122 GCA_900302635.1 Chatrabus melanurus | reverse complement strand
AAAATTGTTAAAAATGGTAATATGCAGTTCAAACTTAGTAAAATGGAGCAAAATAGAGTTCAAACTTAGGAAAATCGAGTTCAAACTTTGCAAAATGAATTTCAAACTTACCAAGTTGACATAGTTTTCACACCTCTACACACCCTTGAGTATTTCAACAGAAGTGTGACTGTCACTTACATGACAACTCACATTTTGGCACCCACACTCCCATCATATTAAATTTTTTGTTCTAACCCCTCTCCCAGACAATTCAATTACTCCTTAAACCCCCAACTTAGTTATAACAATCCAGTCCACCCCCTCTCCCTAACCCTAACCCTAATTTTCGGACCAATGGATCTTCGGAATAATGACCCGTCCCCCAGCAGGTCCTTTTGATTTAAAGTGACAGGCACATCAACATATCCTTTTGAACACAAGCCTGGACATGGATTTTTATTTTAAGGATGAATCACCTCAGTGCCCTATTAGGTATTTTTGATATAATCATTAATATTTGTTTATAAAACACTGCATTACCTGGCTGAATAGTCAGACCCTTTTAGAGTGTAACATTCTGAGGAAAATGTTACATATAATATAATATAATATAACCACAATTCACATTCAATAAAGGCATGCAATTTGTCATACTTTAATTTCCTCACAATAGAATTCTATAAAACTAGTCCTCCAATCTTGCCTTCTCTGTGGCATGTTTGCAACAATCAACAACTGAAATTGTCATGCAGTTTAAGGACATGTGTGAGCAACTACCACATACGATCAGATTAGTATTTACATTTCATTCTAAAACACGTGGACATACAGTTTGACAAAAGGACTACGAGACGGACAGATAAAACAGAGCGTAAATCTGATCACCTCAATGAGATTCCGGACTTGGGAATTGAGTGTGATCTGCACCACAGAGACCACAGACACAGTGGGGAGACACACAACAGGAACACACCCACAATTTAAAAAATAAAATGAAATAAAAATACAAATCAGACAACATGAATCTGACATCCTTGATCGTGTCACAGCAAAAATAATCTTAAACTTAGATTACAAAAAAAAAAAATTGAAGAAGAAGCATGACAAAACACACCGCAAACAAAATGTTATTAAAAATATGTTATTGGGAGGGCGTGACATGCGTGCTATGATCATGCCGCTACAGTCGTGCGATTATACGGTCATGCTTACCAGCTTGAGAGAAAGCTTCGTGTGGAGAGAGAAATGGCGAGGAGAGAGAAAGATAAACGTCAACATCAGCATGTAGAGGTCATTTCTTTATTCACAAAAAAATTCTTCATACATATTTTTAAGATAACGCATTGGTTTGTCAAGCTTCACCATTTAATAAAAGGAGGGCATGACTTTGGATTGAATGTTTTGTTATTGCTTTATAAAAACACTTTCAATTTCAGCTGTAAAGATCCCCCTTTTTTTTTTTTAAAGTGGTGAAGTCTAACATGCCCAAAAAAGATGGATTAATGAAATGAAATGAGAAAGGCCAAAGTGGCAAAACAAAACAGCCTACTGCACAAGCATGAAGAAAAAAGAAGAGATGAAATAAATGTAAATAAGGAAGTAGCGGGACAATGACTGTGACAGGGCGGATGGACCCTCTTTGCTTCTATATGATAACACGCATATGACAGCAGAGGGCGATATAAGCATGTAACAGGTTTGTTGAGCTGTAACGTTAGGTCCATACATCGACATTTAACTGTTTTATTTTAGCTGTCTAGTTCACATTCTTTATTTGCGTGACAGACAGTTAAAATGACAAAAACTTTGTAAATGTCCAAATATATATGGCCTAACTGCATGTTGACACAGAGGCAAATACTGTACAAGGACAACTGGAGTGACGTTTTCTTCAGTCTAAACTAAACTACCACCACTCTCCTGAACAATATTGCCAAAAAGAAAGCGTATTATGCATCTGGCAGAAAGATGCTACAATAACTGCAATCATAAATGTAGAAAAAAGTAAAGTAATCTACACTTGAAGTCGGTTTTTGGTTGTCCAGATGCTGATTCTTGGTTATGTTTGCATACAAAGAACAGAGCAACATCCACTGATTGGTACAGGTGTAGCAGATGATTTATAATCCTGTTCAAAGCTCACAGGCTGGTGCACTACTCACTTTAGTCCACTAATCAGGTCATCCACCTGGTAACACCGGCTGTAGTGTTTACTATAGTCCTGGATATATAGTCCGTAAATACTGAGAAAAACTTCCTAAAAATATGCCAATATGTTGGGTAAGCTATACAATAGAGCTCAACAGTGTCCGCCCACTTTTTGAGCGGCTCCAGTTCTGGATGTGAATTTCCCATTCATTCGTGCAACTGACATTTCAGAAATATCCTTATAAAAAGAATTTTAATCCTCGAACCAAGCCAACCAATCGTTACCATAAAACATTTGATTAGTAGCAAAAAATAAATAAATTTGAAAACAGTAAAAAAATAATAAAAAAACCTCCACCAAGTACAAGGCTGTGTCCATAATTATTTTACAGAGTGAAGGAACTACACATCCCATAAACCATTCGGAACGACCCATAAACCTTTGCGGACAACTTCCAGCTAAAAGATTATTGAGCACTACTTTTTGAATTTAACCTTTAACATTAGTATAGTGTTCACATTGTAAAGGCGCAGTCACACCTAGACGCTTGGGCCAACGCAGACGTATGTATTTCAAAACATCGTGTCTGCTAGCTTCTGCTAGCCGCCAGTGGGCTCCGCGGTCCTCTACCGTCCGCCAATGAACGGTGACCGTGTCCAAAAATTTTCAACTTGTTTAAAATTCCTCGCCGTTTGCCAACATACCTCTGGCTACGTTGGAGACCGTTAGAGAAACAACCAAGTTAGCCTCCGTTAGCATCTGCTAGCCGAAGTTACTGGTGCGATTGTCTACACTGGTTAACATTTGGGTGCTGCTTCACCCTGGCTGCTCAGAATCACTGGACAGTGGTGTGTTGAACCCCCTCTCCCACACGTTGCCACGTTGGCAAAAGTCCCGCTTGTTCTAACGGAGCTAGCACCATGTTGTGGAACCCCGTGCTGTGTTTGAGGTTCACTAAAAAACTCCGGTACGGTGAGTTTTGCTGACGTTTGGCCAATTTTCTCGACTTTGCACTGGTTTCACCACACACTGGGGTAAACGTCATAGTGTGACTGCGCCTTAAATAATAGTGGTGCAAATATTGTAGTCTGTGTTGTGTGTGTACAAATACAGTGTTGTTTCTTGCTATCATGGAAATGCCACAATGCTTTGTTCCTGACTGTAATCACCGCTCAGGTGTCCATTAATGCCCCAAACTCAGCTACATTCTCTAACTTTCTAACTGAACAGTCTGAAAGTGAAACATTTAACTATGACCTAAACTTTGCTTTCCATTTTTAAACAGAACTTAAAGAACAATGATTTCATTCATGGTCCTGAATGAAAGCAAGGTGTCCAATGTTTAAATAATATTTTAAAATAAAATGATTGTTATATTACAATATGAACAGAACTAGTGAATAAAAATAGCCTTGAATGTCATAAAAAGTAATTAAAATAAAGAAATACAACAAAACAGACTTGAGTTTATATATATATCAAATTCTTTTTCAAGAAGATGAGGATGTCTACATTGTCTGACGAGAGGGTGATAACAAAAATAATTTTATTTAGCACTTTCAGGTCATTCCGAGCAGACAGCACTCTGCAAAAGTCGTTTATTTCTGGAGCCCAAAAAGCTAGTATTGCTAGTATCTTTGACAGCAAGGTGTAAACATGGAAATGAGAATAAGGGGAAACGCCGCGCACACACTCGGAGTGATTGTTATTTTCAAGCTTAAATCCCGATGTGCCTCTCGAGTAGAGCACAAGCCAGCAGTGAGGCTATCTGCTCCGTTCATGTGAATGTGCAGCTGCATTTCCCTGCTCACACTGATTTAACTGCAACTCTGCATCATCACGATTTATGCAGCTATTACTTTAAAAACAGTTCACCGTGACAATAAATCTTATCAATCTGTATTTCACACAATTATGTAAACTTTACAATTAATCTGCGGTTCATTTTCGTGCCTTACAATAGGGGACGTACGGATCAACTATGATCTGTTACACCATTAAAAGTTACCATCGCATTTTGTAACGTAGCCTCATAATTGCGACAGCTGACGGTAGCTATTGAAACGCCGATTCATGCTTTTGTGGCTTCCATATCTGACTAATGTAATGTGTTATTTTCTGGTTTACGGCATACGAGCATGAATTGTCTTCATATTATTCAGAATAGAGTTGCTGCAGTTTGAACTAGAACTAGGCGATTTGGTCACATCACATCCGTGCTGGCCTCTCTTCACTGGCTTGCTGTGAATGTGCGAGTTGTTTTAAAGGTTCTGTTGTTGACTTGTAAAATACAGAATGGATGTACTTATCTCATGGAACGTATCGAGCCTGTTGTACCATCTCATGCCCTACAGTCTCAGGATGCAAGTGTAGTTTGTGCTCCTAAATTTAACAAAAAGTCAGCAGAATGCAGAGCTTTTACTTTTCGTACTCCAACATCTGTGGATGTGATAAAGTGTTAGATCTTTTAAATCTAATCTTAAAACATCCTTGTCCTCTGTTGCTTATATTCACTATATACTTTCATTTAATTTATTGTTTCTTTTACATTTTAACAATAATATTAGCAGAGCTACTTTTCCATTTTCACATTTGTGAAGCATTCTCACTAATGTCACACTTGGGATGGGAAAGTGTGACATTAGTGAGAATGCTTCACAAACTGCAAATCAAATTTGGGTTGTGCCTGTTTTGTGCGGGTGGTATGGTCTGTATTCTACCAAGCCTGATAGATGAGCAACACTGGATTTTTGTTTGTCTTGGAAGAAAGGCAGGGGTGAGCAAACCTGCACGTATATGTACCTGTAGTACTATCTACAACACTTTCTTTAATATTGCAACTGGCAACAGGGTCAGCACTACTAGTGGTTCCATGAGTGCATTCTGAGCCGTTATCATAAAAGTAGGCAGACGTTTTTGATGGAGAAATTAATTACTGGAATACAACTATGAGACTACAGCAAGAAAGAGAAAGACATGCTGGTGTTCAAAGTTTTATTTGTGGTAGATTAGCTGGTATGCCATACATCTACTATTCACAAGAGAAGAGGATTGGCTCCAGTATTGAATTAATAACTGATTGACCAATAACTGATCAATAACAAATACAAATTTTCACAAGGATTCTCCTGCCATTATATAGGCCTGGCAACCCATCAGGTAAAGCTGGGGGCCTAAAAATTTTGTAAAGTACACCTTGTGATGTTAAGTGAAATGTATAAAGCTGTTGCTGACAAATAATTTCCCCGAAAAATAAAAGCTTTTTAACGTCAAAGCAGTGGCAGTTACACATTAAGAACACATTTAAACACTGTATTGTGAAAGTCAATTCATCAATGCTTGCCGCTAACATCAGCGAACAGGCCTCAACTAATGTAAAAGTTTTCCAAAAACAAAATGTTTTACCAAATTTTGCTGTGAAGTTGTTAAAAACATTGCATCTCTCAAACAGGTTCTATCACTTATGACAAAGTAAAATAAATGAAAACTGTTTAGAATGATGTGGACTGAAATCTTTTTTTCTTTTTTTTGCAAAACTGTGCAGCCGAGGATCACTGATGAAAATCTGACATGCACAAGCGACATCCTGAGATGAACATACAAAGGTTTTTGTATGTATGTAAAAGTTTGGACAAACTTACAGTAAGTAAAGAAGCTGAAAGTATCACAAATGAGCTTGCTTTGTGGGCCAGATCACTGGGACAAGATAATCCCTGGGGAAATAGTGATACCTCATTTCCTTGTACTGAAATTATACACATTTTATTGTTCATAGAGAAAATGGTCATCTTTTCAAGTTATTGGAACACAAAGAACAGACTTTGATCAACAATATTTCCAACTGCTTTTAGGATAAAATGTGTTTGCAGCAGTTGATCTATGGACTCTTCAGACAAAATAAGTATAAATTAAACAGGATTCATTACATTTTCAGACTTCTAGACTGCTTTCGAGGTTGAGAGTAAGCTTCTTTATTATTATTATTATTAGTTTATAAAGCAGGAAAGATGATAATGTGCTTATTTTTACTGTAAAATGAGCTGAATTACTGACCATAAGAGCTTCTATGTGATCAATACAAGCCCGCTATTGTGTACAGCTGATGCTTTTCAAAAACGGCATCGCTACTGCCTGTAGTTCTCCACCATGCTTGTCCGGGTATTATTCTTATATCTCAGCTCTTTTCAACACTTCAGACAGACATACATGTACATATGGTCTTTACATACAGATAACACCACTGCAGTATGACATACCAGCACAAAGAAAGCCCTTGAGGGGTGAATTCTGGGTAGTGGAAGCTGAACCCAGACACAAAGTGTTACCACCGCACGTAATTCTACATCTACTTGATGGTGAGATTTAAATAGCACTGATGGGGGATTAAAACATCTTCACATCTGTAATCTCCCACATCCTCCGGTGCTTGTGACACTTTGTGAATTGACCCCTAAGCGGACCTGAAACGGATGCTTGGACACAGCAAGCAACGGAAAACCTCAAGCTGCCACATGTGATGTAGAATGAAGTCATCATCTCCTGCAATCATTCGGCGGGTTTCTACAAGTGTCAGAGACATGTGATCAATACTGAGCCAGGCACAGACACTCGACTCCCCTGCGGGGGAAATTTTTTGAAACGCCTCATTATTTGTGACAAACAGCCTCCTCACTGAGACTGAATGTGTTTCAAAACAAATGACGTCTGCCTGATTAATAAGGAGACTACTGTCTGTGTTGGCTTTTACTAATCACTCACATTCATTTTTCAGTTTTTCACCACACACGCTCACACAAGGACACACAGGGACTCCTACACAGACACACTTACAACGTATTGCCTGGCTTCGAAAGCATACGTGGGTCGGCCCAGAGTCCTCTTCATGAGCTCTTTGCGATAAATGCGTGTGCGCGGGGATTGCTGCTGTTGTGGTTGTCAGAAAGAATACAGCTTCGTCAATTAGAAAACAGCAATGCTGCCTGTTACACTAAAGTTGCAGATATAAGTTTGCATATACCTTGGCAAAAAACTCAGTTGTCCCCCAATGCGCATATTCTGTTTTATTAAACAATATGTGTGTTAAGTTAATTATGTCTACTTTATTTCCACAAAAATTTATTGAAAAATAAGTGATAGATAGACAGACAGACAGACAGACAGATAGATTGATTGATTTCTGTTTTTTTTTTCACTATGTCATATTTTCTGTGGGTCACCAGTTTATATACACAAAGGTGAATGTGACTTTAAATAGCATGGAAGATTCCAGGAATTGATGCCATTACTTTTAAAAGCTTCTGAATGACTAATTGGCATAATTTGGGGTTAACTGGAGAACCTTCTTGCATTTAAGAGCAGGGCAAAAAAAAAAAAAAAAAGACCCCCTAAAGAATTAAGTCAAGGCATCCTGTGCAAAATTTTGCATCTCCACAAGTCATGTTCCTCCTTCGGAGCTGTCTCGGAATGTTGCATGGTACCACAAACTAAACTATAAGAACCTTGGCGACATCCAGACTTTACATCATTGAGGAAGGACGCCCAAATTAATCTTCACAATTTTGTCCTGAAGGTCCAATACAAAACTAAGGAACTGATGAAAGAGAGTTGGAGGAAGCAGACAGAAATGTGACATCATCTACCTTTAAGAGAGCACTCCATCATCACGACCTAAAAGGCTGCCGACCAACAAGGAAGCCATTAATCCAAAATTGACATAAAAAGGCTCGGCCCTTGTCCTGGTGATTAACTGTGAACTTTTGTCGAGGGTTTTTTTTCATGTCAATCAAAAGTGGAACATGTGCAGTGGGGAAAATTAAGTTTGAAAGGTTTTAGCCAAGGTGTATGTAAACTTAAGTCTGTAATTGTATATATTTTCTAAATTTCACACACGCTTTTTCTTGACTGCGCTCCCTCTTCAGTTCTGCACAACACACATATATTCACATACAGCGTGACTGCTGATGGATGAGACAGCTACACAAAGACTGCGGGGGCACAAATCCCTCCACTGTGTGCTTTTTGTGCACGACGCTCTACCTCCAGTATGACAATGGTGCTAAAGCCAAATGTAACACTGGTCTGCTTGCAGGAGAGAGAACCGTGGAAAAAAAGGTAGCAACAAGCTAAAGATTTTAATTAATACCATGTAAGACATTGTTGAAACATTTCACTACGTTTAATGAAAACGGTTTCATTATTAAAATACCATTGTTTGTAGTGATTAAATAAATAAAATAAAACAAATACATTTGCTAGCTTTGCTGCTTTATCCAGAGACAAAATTTTATTTATTTTTTTAAATTTATTTCCTGGCTCTGCCCCCAAATGTAACGGCATCTATTTTGTTTCCATCGTAGCTTTCATTTAAAAAAAAGTCAATGAATAAAACAACCAATGGCAAAAACATATAAATCCATTTTTGGTCCTCATCGCAGACCTTTAAAACTGTCAATGCCCAAAATCCCTAATCTCTACAAGGGTACCCTGTCTCTGTTTTTGATAGCTGTGCAGGAAAAGAAGTTCACCCACTGTATCTGGGTCCAGACATGCCCTGTCCTTGGCAACAGTGTTGCAGTTTTCCTGATTCTTGGAAATAAAAGTAATCATTGTTCAAGTCAGGGGGCATTGTAAATCAGCCACAGTGGAAATGTATGTATTAAATTGTCTCTGTAAATTGAAGCCACAAAAATACATTAAATGAATGATTTACCCTAAAGTGTAGGAAAATCATGTTATCTGAATTACCTGACTAGTCGGCTAGTTGGGTACTAGCTAGTCGTCGCCGACTATTACGACTAGCCATCCCAACCCTACCAAGATGTGCTGTCTTACAATTTCAAAATAAGAAACTGAATGGTCCTTGAATGGGTCCACCCCAAAATTCAATGTTTCTACAAGGTACAAGCAAGTAAGCAAATAGACATGGAAACATTATCTTCTTGGCAGAGGTAATCCTCTTGAGATTACTTGAACGAATATTGACAGGTTAGGTGTTACTAGTTTAAATAGGGTGGGCCACATTTAGGGTAGACTTGTTTGTGAAAGGCTGAGAAACTACCTTGGCTCTCTACCAGCAGCTGTTTAGGGGGCATAAGGCCAAAACGTCTGGGTCAGTGAGCCAACAGGGCTCGTGTCCCTGGAGAACTTCTTGTTATTCTTACTGGATTAACCAAGCACCTGCTCTTTTCTTGGCCAATACTAGTACGAGGTAGAATTCTTGAGTGTTTTGGAAAAACCTAGTACCGGTAAATTGATTTTTTTTTTTTTTTTTTTGAAAATTAAGTTCAGACCATTTTTAGACTTACTAGGTTTTACCTTATCTTATGACATACCATTCGACAAGAAAACATTTATGGTTTCATAGATATTGGAGAACTGAGTCACTTATTCAGCCAAAACCTAGCAACTTTGAACTTTGGTCGACTTTTTGAAGCCAAAGTTCGATATTCTGACATTTCCAGAAGCAATGGAGGGACCCAGAGGTATTAGTGAAGTAAAAAAAGCAAAACATCTTGAAACTGGTGGTGTTTTTTGCTGTTTTCGTACTTACTAGGTTTTTCCAAAACACTCAAGAATTACTCCCAAAAGAAAAGAACAAATTAGATCTCGAGTCTAAGTCAATACATCATCTACATACATAACACTCATAGTTATATAATTACTATTATGTGGCATAAAAAGGAGTCAAAGGGGTAGAATTTAATTTAAATGGAGCCTGCAGGGCTTTCCAGTCAAATCCAAATAACACTCCTGATAACCTTCATGCAATCTTTTGCTATAATCTTTTAATCTGTGTAGTGTCTAAAACAATGCGTCTTATTTAGCTCCATATTTTTATAATCTTTCTTTGCAAGAGCTGTTTCAGCACTTCCACTTTCAGAAAGTGTACACTTCCTGTTTGATCTGTGCACCAAAAAAAAACAAAAAAAAACCTTCCCCTTTCTGACGACCTTAATCATTTCCTCTACAACATGCGCTGCAGGGCCGCATTGTTAGTTTGCTTTTTCAGACGTTATGTTAGCACCAATTCATAGACCTGTTTTATTTTGAATAAGTGCTGCCCTTTCAAAATATCAGCATAAACAAAACTATATTTGAGGAGTCCGGAAGGAACAAGCGAGTTCCCGCCCATTCCTGAGGTCAGGGAGAACTGCGAGCTGAAGTGCATTATGGGGAGGCAACTGATGACCTGCCACAGCAAACTCCATTACAACACATGCCTGGCTTTACAAAGGGAACTGATGATGACACTCATCAGGACCCTGAGGTGATGCTGAGAACATACTTACAACCACAAATCAGAAAAAGTTGGGACTATATGGAAAATGCAACAAAAAAAAGCATTTATTTGACTTTTATTTCACTGCACAGTATGAACCCAAGATATTTCATATTTGGTGTGGTCAACTTTGTTTCATTTGTTAATATACATCCATTCCTGCATTTAAGGCCTGCAACACATTCCAAAAAAAGCTGGGAGGCTAAAGTTTTTACCACTTTATAATGCTGCCATTCCTTCTCACAACGCTTAAAAGATGTTTTGGCATGTTTCATGTAGCTGGTGTTAAAAGCAACACTTAGAAATCACTCTTCATGCATCGATGCCTTTATGATGTGGGAAATAAAAACGGAGCTCATTTCTTTCTGTTAAAAAAAAGATGTTTTGGCATTGAGGATACCAATTGATTAAGTGTTTCAGGTGTTATTTTGTCCCATTCTTCCTGCAAACATGTCTCATGGTGTGCAACAGTACGGGGTCGTCATCGTTTCATTTTTCATTTCAAAATTCTCCACGCATTCTCTATTGGGGACATGTCAGGACTGCAAGCAGGCCAGCCCAGTACCCGTACCATCTTCTTCTGCAGCCATGCCTTTGTAATGTGTGTAGAATGTGGTTTTGCATTGTCTTGTTGAATAATGACTGGATGTCCATGGAAAAGATGTCATCTTGAAGGCAGCGTATGTTTCTCAAAAATCTCAATGTACTTTTCTGCATTAATGCTGCCATCACAGAAGTGTAAATTACCTTTGCCAAGGGCACTGACACAAACCCATACCATGACACACCCTGGCTTTTGGACTTGTTGCTGATAACAGTCTGGACAGTCCTTTTCATCCTTGGTCCAGAGCACACGGTTTCCACTTCTTCCAAAAAACATCTGGAATACTGATTTGTCTGACCACAATACACTTTTCCACTGTGTGATGGCCCAACCCAGATGCCTCCAAGTTCAGAGAAGTCAACGCCACTTCTGGACAAGGTTAACATAAGGCTTCTTTTTTGCACAGTAAAGTTTTAAGTGCCATTTTTGAATGTAACTCCACATTGTAGTGCTTGACAATGGTTTCATGAAGTAATCCCTTGCCTGTGTGGTTATATCAGCTATTGATGAATGACCGTTCTTGATGCAGTGCTGTCTGATCATGAGTGTTCAGTTTAGGCTTGCACTCTTGCCCTTTGGGCACTGAAACTCCTCCAGATTCCTTGAATCATTGAATGATATGCACTGTAGAGGGAGAAATATGCAAATCCCTTCCCATCTTTCTTTGAGGAAAATTGTTTTTAAACATTTCAATAATTTTCTCACACATCTGTTGACAAACTGGAGAGCCTCTGCCCATCTTTACTCCTCAACCACTCAGCCTTTTGTAGATACTGCTTTTCTACCAAATCATGATTACCATCACCTGTTGACATCACCTGTTTGAAATAACATTGTTATTTATTTATTTTCCATAATTACTAGCCCTAAAGTGACCCTGTCCCAACTTTTTACCCCGCCAACAGGGGGGTTATGTAATCACCTCCGTGTGTTTGTCTGTCTGTCTGTTTGTCTGTCTGTCTGTTTGTCTGTCTGTTAACAGGATATCTCGAAAACTAATGGACCGATTTTGATGAAATTTGGTGGGAAAGGGGATATTGACTGCAGAAAGAACCCATTAAATTTTGGAGGCGATCCGGCTTATATTCCGGATCTGAGATCCGGAACAA
>OMMV01221067.1:10463-24591 GCA_900302635.1 Chatrabus melanurus | reverse complement strand
TTGTTAATGTCGTTAACGAAATATATGACGAAAAATGTTCGTCAACGACCTTTTTTCCACGACTAAGATGAGATGTTGACGAGCTAAAAATAGATCTTTGACAAAAACTATGACGAAATGTATGTTTCGCTTTCGTTGAAGAGACTGAGACAGGACTAAAACGTTAGTGCCGATGCAGACGTGATTTAAAAAAAAAAAAAAAAAAAAAAAAAGGCGCCGCGCTGAAATCTTTAAAAAAAGATTTTATTTCATTCTCCTTTCCTTCAAATATGCACCAGAAGTGTTTCTGACGGACGGCCTATGTGCTGTAAATGTCTCAACATTGCGTTCGCCACATTTCTGCTGTGTTGACATTTTACAGGAAGTCTGCATACACAACGATTGCGTATTTCCGGTTATTGTGTGAAAGGTCTATAATCGCCATGTTTGCTGACGTCTGCAACTTGGCACTGCCATCTAGAGGATGTATTGCGTAATGTCCATACCAACGCAAAAGACGTGCGGAGGTATGAGGGACATAACGTTTGGGACGGACAGACGTATTTACGTACGGAAAGTGATTTGCGTAGGGTATAAATGAGCCTCAAGTCGGCAGCACTGCTGACCAATCAGATCGCACTGTGACGCTGCACTGATGTGGAAGCTCCCTGCCGTGAGCCGCAGCGGCTGTGACTGACAGCCGCTCCACTAACCCGGAAAAGAAAAACAGGACTTCATGACCACGGATAGAAGAACACGTCAATACATGTTACGGGCGATGAAAACCGGAATAAAGAACCGGAACCCGGAGTTATGCGCGCGCGCGAGGCCTTCAAAACCACCCGGACTTTGTTCGTCAGGAAAGTTTATTTAAATCAACGGTGCGGAAAATAGGATTATGAGAACATTAATAAGTGAAAACTAGAGATTTAGACTCTTAGTAGATTTAATTTAAGGCCGTCACAGTTAAATAGGACAAAATATAGACGTTTAAAAAAATGTTTGCCCAAACCTAAAAAAATCAAACCCGGTTAAAAAAAATAGTTCAACGAGGATGACTTTAATTGAAAGCTAGTTCAGGAAGGTTAGAAAACAAAAGGTTCGCGTTACCTCGACGGTCCGGTTTCGGCAGCAGCCCCGAAGATCAAAGACAGAGACCGAGTGCGGCTGCGCACGCGACTTTTATAGGTGGGGGCGGAGCCTGACACGACGGCAGCTCACTCAGACCAAAAGTGATCCTTTTCCTGGGAGATTTTTTTAAAATTAATTTATTTATTATGTTGAATAAATGCAGTACATTCAGGTCAATGAACAACAAGAGAATAATATTACATTAAATTGTAAATACAATTTCTGGAAGGGAAAAACCAGACATACAAGGAAAAAAAAAACAAAGTTTAAAAAAACAACAACAACCAGAGTCTGCTAAACTGGAGCAAATTTGAAAAGTTTAAATAATCTAATAGTTTTTGACAATTTATTATTTCAGAGTTTTAAATTTTCAATAGTAGTCAAGTAAGTTTTTAAACCAGTGTCTTTAAAAATGTAAAAGGATGGAATTCTTTTAAGTCATATCATTTTGTGGATGTAATATTTAGCCAAGATATTGATTAATTGTGTAAATTTCATGTGCCGAAAAGTCGGGGTTGTTAAAAATGAGTAATATATCAGATTTTGTTAGTGTGACATTTTTGTTAAAGTTCTGAAGAATTGAAGAATTATTAATTATTAATATAATATTTAGTACTAAATTATATTTCATTCAATAATAATAATAATGTTGCGGATACAACATTATGATGAATAGATAACATAAACAGTGAAAACACCTTTCTATTGTGGTGCAAAAAATAAAAAACTATCAATATTAGGTATAATATTTTTTTTAAATGAGCATAAACTACAGGTAGAAGCTTAATAAAGGATGATAGCAAGTTGTAAAAAGTTTAAAAAAAATTTAAACCATAAATATGTAAAATTTTTGAGCATAGTAGGTGTCAAATAAAAACTATCGAAACTGAGATTTAAAACGAGTTTTATGTCTTTACCCAAAAATATTAATCATATCTTTGTCTAAACCACATCAACCTACTTCCCTCTACTCAGATATTTCTCCTGCTTTTCTTCTTCCTCTGTTTCCCGTCATTTCTCATTGTTTCCATTCTGTGTAACCCGACGCATCCATCAGTACTTTGACATCTTCTCCTGCACTCCCTTCACCGCCCATGTCTCAGTCCTGTACCACTGCTTTATAAACCTGACCTTTGACCTTTGATTGTTGATTTCCACGGCACAGCCTGTTTTTTTTTTTGTTGTTTTTGTTTTATTAACACACAGAAAGCACTTAAAGAACATTTGCATCTTCAGAATGAGGCGTATCCCTGTGTGGACATTTCTGGTCTTTCTACTTTATCCTCGACTCGCCAAACGCCAGTGGTGCTATTTCAGGCCAACATTTTCTCCAAGTTTGTCATAATCTGTTCATGTGTTTTTTTCAGCGATCCTGCTAATGAACCAAAAACCAGATGGCGTGTAAAATCGTTGTGCGTTCAGTCGACTTCCAGGATGTTGTTACATTGAAGCGTCTACGACTTTAATCCTGAACCGTTCAGCCTCACACATACTGTGGCCGGATTACGTCTTTTTGGTCAACAAGTGAAATACTTTGACTCACGTCTAAAACATTTGATGGCATGTAGTAGTGTACACGTGTTTAATCCTCTTACCACAGAACTTATGTCATACAAAATGAGATTTTAAAAGATATGAGACAAATAAATCCACACGAGATCTCTGGATGTTGCTTTAGTTTGTGATAGAATCACTAGTACATACGGTAGGTATATATATATATATATATATACCCATCCCCTGACTTGTCTCAAGAAAACTGTCTGTAAAAGTGATGATTTGTATTTTTAAAAAAACCCTTATATTTAGTTTGTCCAATTACTTACGGGCTCTGAAAATGGAGGGACTGTGTCTAAAAATGGCTGTAATTCCTAAATGTTTAAAGCAATATTTTTGTTAAACCCCTTGCCTTTAAGCTGAAAGTGTACACAACAAGCACATCTTAATTGTTTAATTGCAACTCCTTTGTGATCAAGTACAGAGGCAAAATTAGAAAAATTGCGCTACTGTCCAAATATATATGGACCTAACTTTATATGTAATAAACTGAGAGTTTGGGACTAACATTGGTATATAAAGAGTAATAAATTTTGCTATTATGATTTGAAAAAGTCCACACATTTTTACAATATGACAAGAATGAAGTCATGACAGTTATATGCAGGGGTGCACATAACTGGTGCGCAGGTGCTCGTGCACGGAGGGAAGCGCTTTTCTTACAACCTGTCATCACTGCTTTCCTCCTGAGATGCGCATCCCTCCGTGTTTTCTGCTGCGCATCATTTATTTTTAGCACGCACGAACACCTGCGCACCAGTTATGTGCACCCCTGGATGACATTTGCTTATTTATATGTGCATTGTTTGTGTAGTTTCTTTGTAATGTAATACTATGTAATAACAAAATGCTTTTACAGGAGGGAGGAGAGAAAATATAAGAAACCAACAAGACAACAAAAACACGTTGACCATGTTTACAAACTAAAAACAAAAATACACTGAATGCAAAGCCTCCACTAGATGGATTTTGTAACTACATTTACCATGA
This sequence comes from Chatrabus melanurus, assembly GCA_900302635.1. Lineage (NCBI taxonomy): Eukaryota > Metazoa > Chordata > Actinopteri > Batrachoidiformes > Batrachoididae > Chatrabus > Chatrabus melanurus. The sequence continues at coordinate 20,934 of OMMV01221067.1, read as the reverse complement.
GTCCTTGCAAAAGGAACAAAGCGCGAACGTGGAACGTTGGCAGTGGATTGGTTGGAAGTCTGTAGCGTCAAGCTGCCAGCAACGGCTCCAGGATGGAACGTGCGACCTTCAAAATTAAAGCATGAATCAATTTTATTCAAGTCTGGGAGCACAAGCTGGTGCCGAGCTTCGCCGCCTCCACAATACCATGAAACCGCCTTGGATCCTGGATGGCAACCACCCAGGCAGACAACCAGTCCATCCCCACATCTTTAAAGTAATCATCCATCCGTCCATGGCCTTCTCCAGCCACCGGAGTCCTCAACACTGAGGCACCCGTGTGCTGGATCATGTTCAGAAAAACACGCCACATGGACAAAATGTCCAAGCTGACGCTCCCTCACAATCCACGTGATCCTCCTCATGTTAGTCTCCCTAAGTAAGCGCACCCAAGGATCCTCCAAAGGGACCTAGCACCAAAGACATCCAGTCGTCGCCTTAGGTCATTGGTTAGAGTCCATGCAGTAAGACGGGAAGCACCAGGACCCGAAAGACTTGGACCTTCTTTCTCCTGCAAAGACATCAACACACTCCATAAACTCTTCCCAGGCGTCTCTGGATCTCAAAGGCCGAGGACCCAGAGACATGAACGTCGCTGCCGAGATAAGTGAATGTTTCTACAAGTTCAACACTTTCACCGCAAACAGACACACTTCTGAACGCCGAGTACAGGAAGTCATTAAAAACCTGGATCATCTTAGGCTTGATCCAGGACAAATGCAAACCCGGTTACTCAGATTCTTCACTCAGATCAGGGTATCCATCCAATTTTACTACTCAAAAAAAATGTTTTTTTAAATATGTGATTTTTTTTCAGTGTCCCAATTCCGCTTATCCTGATTACAGGGTCAAAGTAATCAGGATCTAAATTCTGCAGTAAGAATCAAAGATCAAAGGCATGATCTGCCCTTTGATCCTGATTCCTTTGATTCTATAATCACGAACAGACAGAAAAAAGGTGGCAAAACATAACCTCCTTGGTGAGATTCTAAGATCAAAGGTCAGCAATCAGGATAAAAATGAGTTTTCAGGATCAAAGACTGGTGATCAGGATCAACGACCACCAAGCAGGATCAAAGTATGAATGAGGAGGAACAAAGATCAGGATCAAAGTTCAGCAATCAGGATGTAACAGTGAAGGCAAAAACATCAAAGGAATAAAAAAAAAAGAAAGATAAAAAGAAAATGTCAACAAAGGCGTAAACAGAAGACTGTTGGATTGTGGCAGCATTGTGTGTTCTCTGAGTGTCCTTATAGTAATATTTAATTCAATCGGTTTATTTCAAACACAAGATTCATAGACGTACATGAAAACCAACACGAGAGAAAAAAGTATTTAACAAGAAATAAAAGTTCATAAAAAAGATAGCAATACTGCTATTTGAAACAAGCTCCACAAGAGGTCGCTAGCACCTCAACTGGTCAACAACAATAAAAGGCTAAAACCACATTAACAGAATAAAAGGCTAAAATACAAACATCATACATATAAAATCTTAGGCCAGAATTTCCATAAATTGGAGGGATCCGGCACTTTGGAATTAACAATACTTTCAACAAATGCATTTTTACTCTTTAACAATCTGGTTTATAATTCACTCCTACACTATGTCATATATGATGAGTATATGAACATACTCATTATAAATAGTGCAAAAGTATAAAACTATTGATACAATAAACATATCGACTGTACATATATTAAACTAAATGTGATTTTTTAAAATATATATATTTTTTGGGCATTTTTCAGCCTTTATTGCAGAGACAGTGATAGAGAGACAGGAAACAGGGAAACAAAGAAGGGGAAAGACATGCAGCAAATGTCGCCCAGTTCGGGATTCGAATCTGGGGACGCTGCAAACCGCATTCTGCGGCATGTGGTACGCGCCTTAACCCCTCAGCCACGAGCGCCCCCGTAAATCATGACTTTTACAGCCATTTTCTTCAAACAAGTCAGAGGATGGATACATGAACTTTTCCAAGTCACTGAATATGTCTTGGACTTCATTTAAATCAATCATTAATAAATACAAACAGTTTGGCACTGCTTGGTAAATCAGTCTGGAGTAGGCAGTTCTCAAAAACTGTGTGACCATGCAAGAAGTAGAATAGTGAGGGAAGCCACCAAGACACCCATGACAACTCTGAAGGATTAAATTCTTCTCTGGCTGTGATTGGAGAAACTTGGAATAGTGCACGTTTTATATTTTGCATTTCGCTGGTGACGCTCTCATTTCTGACTTCAATCTTAGAACACCTTTTGATGTCACAAAGACCTATAGATCTAAAGGGAAAACCTCTCCTCTATCGACTGGTAGATAAATTCATGGAATTGGCCATTATTATTCCACCAGAGGTATACGCTCTCTGAGTGCTTTTCTAGTTGTGAAAAAAGGCTTGACTGGTTGCAGCTTCTCAAATGTGCAGATTTTCAGCATTTCTGTTTCTTGTAAATGTAATATCTGTGGGTTTTGGACTGTTTGCAGAATAAATCATTTTGTCACATTGGGCTTTGGAAAATTGTATCATGTTTGTTTAAATGTTTTCTGACATTTAATGACATTTTCCAAAAGCCTCGGCAAAAACAGTCACTGGACATACTCACAGACACACACAATCTTCTCTCCGTTGGGGCGCTGCGAGAGTAAACATGTCCATGTTGGAGCACGTTATCTCGGTGTGTAACCTAAACTATGTGTCATAATCATTAGTACGTTCAGAGTTTGTGACAAAGCAGCAAAAGTTCATCTGAAACGAGAAACAGCGGCCCACTGAGTGGTGCTCTGTAAGCCGCTCCTCTGTTGTGAAATATTCGGAGTATTTAGGATTTCTTTCAGTGCGCTGAACACTTGAGAATGGCTGGAAATTTGTCAGGAAGTTGACTGGAGTGGGAGGACAGCCATTCTGTCCACACAGTCCATTTGACTGATTGGTCTATGTCCGGCTGATAAAGAGGCGGCGATGGCCTAGGCCTCCATATTTCAACAGTTTTAGGTGCACACACCCTCACAGGCCTCTGAATTCACCTGTGACTCTATCCAACTGCCAAATCAAACATTTATTATTTGAAAATTTAATTTAAAACAAATTGTGGACTAAGATGCAGATCCAAGTACAGTGCAATAATGCAAAATACTACCAATTATATTTGTCTGATTTCTAGTCAAAATAGTTAATATACACTTAATATAAGACACAATCACTTAAATAAAATTTCAGTAACATATAAGGACTTGTTTTTAGATAATTTATCTTAAAAATCTTGTCATGTTAGAGTCTTGGAAACATTTTATTTTGAGTCAGATGAAACGAGCTTTTTTGACTCACCATAAGATTTTTAAGGTACTGTGTTATTTGTAAAAGATGTAACACTTCCTAATAAGAGTAAAATAAAGGCCAAAGTAAGTTTTCTCAGCTACTTGTAAGAACTCTTATCTGAATTTTCACTTGTTCCATTGGCAGATATTTTTTATACATGAAATCAAGGTGGTTTTAACTTTAACAAGTAAAAAAACAAACAAAAAAATCTTCCAGTGGAACAAGTGAAAAAATTCACTTACGATTTTGTGAAATAAGGTCTTGAAATTAGGAAGTGTTGCATCTCTTACAAATAATAAAGTGGTTTAATAACTTGTATCATCTCAGATATAATTAAAAACACGATGTTTCACTTAAGATATTTAAGATCTATTGTCTAAAAACAAGTCCTTTATCTTACTGAAATTTTACTTCAGTGATTGTGTCTTATAATAAATGATGATTAGATATTTTGACTAGAAAGTAGACAAATATACTTGGCAAGATGATGCATTTTTGCATTATAAGATTTCTTGTAAGAAGCTGAGAAAGCTAATTTTCTAGCTTTATTTTACTAGTATTAGGAAGTGTTACATCTTTTTTTATTTTATTTTTTTTTTTAAACGCAGCAGCTTAAAAATGTTACGTGAGTCACAAAAGCTTGTTTCGTGTCAGATATGAGTCAAAACAAGATGTTTCCAAAACTCTGTCACGTAACAGGATTTTTAAGATGCATAAACGTATTTGACCATTTAAGCACACAGACCCTAATTAGTGCACATAGGGTCTTTGTGGAGCCTCTGGGGGGGCTCTGATGCTGTTTCCAGCATCTGGGACCATTTCTAGATCTAAACACGCCACCCGCATTGCTTGGATTTGCGCCATTTAGAGCATTAGTTGGCATCAAAACATAATCAGAAACCTACCTTTTGCGGTGTTTTACTTCAGTTTCAGAAGACGGGAGGGTTCCTCCTGAGCCGATATCGAAAATCTCCCAGGTTTCATTGCCCGCATGAAGCCTTGCTTCATTTCCTGTGTCAAAACGAGGCCCGCACGCACATTCTACAAAACGTGTTGTAAAATGCAAGACAATAGTTCGTCAAGTTTTGGTGCCCAAATGACTTTGGAAAGGTGGAATCTCCAAATAAAGGAATGAAATTCAAACGTACTGCTTGCTATTTCTGTCCCAGCCTTGAAGCAAGGCTTCATGCGCGCAATGAAATCTGTGTCAAAGCGAAGCCCGCACGCACATCCCAGAAAATGTGCGCTTAAGAGTGATTTCTAAGCACCCTACGTTCAATAAAAACAATTCATTTAGTGCACAGTGCACTTAAACGGTCGAATACGGCATTTAAAAACCAGTCTTTATACCTTTCTGAGATTTTACTTAAGTGATTGTCTTATATTAAGTATTAAGTATAGATTAGCTTTTTGACTAGAAATTAGACAAATATACTTGGAAAGATTTTGCATTTTTGCAGTGAAAGATTACTTGAAACAAGGTCTTGGAGTAATAAAAAAAAAAAAGAAGCTTTACCCAAGAAGTGTATCACAAAAAGTATTTTGTTGCAAGGATGGCATAAGTGTGAGTTGGTCGTTTGAGGTTTTACACCACTAACGGCTGTAGCAGCTGACACGACGCTGCAGAGGTGAGTGGCACTGACGGCGATGTCGTTTCTGTCTGCAGCGGGCAGTTTGCTGTTGTGAAGCGCTGCACTGAGAAGAGCACAAATCTGGAATATGCAGCCAAGTTCATCAAGAAACGGCAGAGTCGGGCCAGCAGGCGCGGCGTGAGGAGGGAAGAGATTGAGAGGGAAGTGGACATCCTGCAGCAGCTCCAACACCCCAACATCATATCTCTGCACGACGTTTACGAGAACCGCACGGACGTGGTGCTCATCCTGGAACTGTGAGTCAAAGAAACTCTCCATGCACTCAAATCCTTACTGTTCTAAAACCATGAGTGCACAGACTCTGGGATCAAGATTGGTTTTAGGCCGGTGTTGCTGCCACCTTTGTTTCAGTATGTAGGACAGTCTGAACTGTGAGACAGTTTTGTGTACATAAGTTGTTTGCTGAAGTCCTCTGCAAGGATCATGTGAGTCAGAAAGAACCGAAAGTGTTTCAGTGGTTGAACAATGCTGCTGAACAGAGGCCTCAGAGGACCCTCTTTGGTTCCTGGAAACACGGGCCCATTGAGGACTAATTGAAGGCTCAGTCTGGGCAGACTGATGGTTCGGTTTTCATTTAGATACAGAATCACACACAGTGCTTCAGTCAGTTATCGTGTTCGTGTGTGAAAGGAAAAGAAGACGAGTTGTCAGTCATTCAACACATTCTTGGTGCTTTTTAGGAATCTTCTTATTCGCTCCACCACAAAGGCTGTTTTCACCTTCTGTTGGTTTTTAGGAGGATTACGCTAAACTACATGAGCAGCTTTTCCAAAAACTCACTGGAAAGTTTGTGCCTGTTGTAGAAAAGAATTTATTACATTTCAGGGTGGATCTGCATAATAATAAGGCTTTTTCTGACACCAAAACTTGCACTCTAATAAGTAGTCTTTGAGTTTAAATCAAATTTAAAAAATTTTCAAATCCTACAAACATTGAATTAAAAATCTAATGTAAATTGATTGTGTGTGTGTGTACACTTTTATGCCCACGGATATATTTGAAATGTACAGCATTGTGTAAAAGTCTTAAGCATCACAGTGTTATTGTATAAATGTGGCTTTTGGATATTTTCTTAACACAGCAAATTTGAAATTACAGTATTAAAATCCTCAAAAATCTAATTTTACAGAAGATTTTGTTTGTTTTAAGAAAGAAACTGTGTAAATAATTGACTGTAGGTTTGGAGCAAAGTGCATGATTCCACGAAGACAAAGTAATCAATGAATAATGAATAGATCATGATCACGTAAAGCCAAGAGACGGACACATGGGACAGAGCATTCTTTACGGTGAATTATTTTACATTTCTATCTATTTCGTTTGGCTTCTCCCTTGTTGCTCGGGGTCGCCACAGCAGAGCCGATATGGATCCGAGTGATAGTTTGGTGCAGTTTTACGCCGGATGCCCTTCCTGATGCAACTCCACATTACAAGGAGAATGGGCAGGGGTGGTCTTGAACCGGGAACCGTCTGTTTTGAAAGCAAGTGCATCAACCGCTTGGCTACCATGCTGCCCCTAAATCATTTTGCATTTAGAAGTCTTTATTTCTGCAGCACCGTTGCTTTACGACTCGAGCTTCTTCTTCTCACTGCTGCTCCAGTTAGGGGTCGCCACAGCAGATCATCCGTCATCTCACCCTGCCCTCTGTATCTTCCTCATAGATCTTCTCCTGTCACACCAACCACATGCACGTCCTCCCTCACCACAACTATAAATCTCCTCTCTGGCCTTCTTTTATTGTTCCTCCCTGGTGACTCCATCCTCAGCATCCTTCTCCAGATATAGCCCACATCCCTCCTCTGAACATATCCAAACCATCTCAGCACACAGTGTATCGTGTGTGGCTGTGTGTGTGTGTGTATGTTTGTTTGTATGAGTCTACCCATGTTTGTTTGTGGATTGCTCAAAGATTGACAAAGTTAACTTATTAAAACAAACAAAAAACATAGAAAAGTTGAGCCTGGCCTGGAATGAAAAGCAGATCTAGATAAAGGAAGGAAGTCCTATATGAGCCCTGAGGGCTCCTCTTGGTGCCTGGATTCCGTAGCGTGAAGCGGACGACAGTCTATGATTCCCCTGAATGGGACGATGGACCATCACAGGTCACTTCCCCAACCAAGGCCGGTGTACATGTACAGCTGGGTGGACTGGGACAATGCAGCTGAAATGTCTGACATTAGTGTGACTGGGAATCGAACCCAGATCTACACTGCAAAAACTGCAGATCTAAGCAAGTGGATTCATCTTATATTTAGTTTCAAAATCTCATTGGTCTTCTTTTGAGTATAAATGGATTATCTAGTGCTTTCTGAGGGAGATCCTTTGACTTAATTCAAGTAAATGTCACTTGCCTCATCTTGATAAGAAGCATTGTCTTTATTTGAGTTATTTTTAACTCGATACAAGGAACATTCCTGTAAAATATTTGCTTACTGGTTATAGAAGCCTTACTTTAACATGGCAATCTAAACTAGAATGCTTGAAACTAGTCTTTTTGATCTTATTTCAAGATTTTATGTGCCATATCGAGTCAGACACCCTGACTTATTTCAAGATGCCTTATCAAGTAAAAGTCATTTATTGCACTGGTGGCCAAAGCTGACAGTTTTTCTCTTACAATTGACAGTTCCTCAGTTTCCCCCTCCCCTCAGGTTAAGAGTCTGGGTGTCATCCTCGATAGCACATTATCATTTCTTTCTCATATTAACAATATTACCCGGTCTGCATATTTCCATCTACGTAACATTAATCGTCTAGTTTTTATCTGTTGTTCTATTGTTTTGTTTTTATCTTTGTACAGTGTCCTTGTGTGTTTTGAAAGGCGCTTATAAATAAAATATTATTATTATTATTATTATTATTATTATTATTATTAAACTGGCCGAATGGGTAAGGCATCAGCCTCTGGAGCTTGGGATTGTGGTTTTAAGTCCCACCTGGGTCATACTTGCGAAATTAAATCTGGGTAGAGTGTAACGCAACATGAGTCTAAGTATGAAGCCATGCTTTTTTGTCCCATTTATCAATTTAATAAAATTAAGCATTTAAAAAAATGAATTGAGATTTGTTTGCTGATATTTTGTGTATTTCACTTATTACTTTGCTGAAGCAAATCTAATCTCAAGTTAATTGATCTAAAAACAAGCATTTTCTACTTATTTCAAACTTTTGAACACTTATCAGAGCCGACTTATTTCTCAACTGGAACCAATGTATTTTAAGATTTCATGTCAAGTAAAATCTTGCTGCATGGACAGATAATTTCACTTAAATGGAGAAATTTTCTTTATTTCTTGTATTTTAGCCAAGCTTTTTTGCAGTGTACATATTCTTCTCAGGTCACTGCACTACACCAGTCCAACGTAGGACACAGGGTCTGGCTTGGGGCTTGAACATTTCCAGGTCTTCATGGGTGCAGGGTTCTGGCAGATGGCTACATTTTGGTAGCCCAGCTCCTATCCACTGCCATCAACTTATTTCAAAACAACATGGAAAAATTCAGCCTGGCCTGGAATACAAATCTAGATCTATATAATGGAAGGATTTTTTTTAATTTTTTTATTGTAAATGGTGGTGCTCTGGACATTGGCTGAAGTATGCATTCTAATTAAAGTGTTAATGGAGAACCACTGTGATTTACAGACAGAAAAAAAATGTTCCAACAAACATATCTCTGGCATCCTGGTCGACTGTTCAAATCTTGAGAACTTGCTTTAAATAGAATCCGTGAGCACGTGTGTTTGAGATGATTTGACTCCTGGAATGAGTCACTGAGTGTGTCTGTGTGTTACAGGGTCTCTGGAGGAGAGCTGTTCGATTTCTTGGCTCGGAAGGAGTCTCTAAGTGAAGAGGAGGCCACTCAGTTTATCAAACAGATCCTGGACGGAGTCCATTACCTCCACTCCAAAAGGATTGCACATTTTGACCTAAAGGTACAACAAAGAACCACATTTGACATCTTTAATCAATAAAATCTACATTTGACACATATTGCCTGATGAAAAATCTTCGATTCTGAGCGCACAAACGTGAGGTTTTTATGCAGCTGTTTGTTGTAAGTACTGGTGGAGTCTTGTCAAAGTAAAACATGCATCCTTCCTGTGTTCTGCGGCTGAGCTCCAGACTGTGATACAAACACCACAAGGTTGTCTGCTAACCTTCAGACAGCAGTGTCGCCCACGCTGCTTCAGTTTGTCACTGTGCTGTTGGGGAAAAAATGCTCAGGGCTCCATTCAATTCTTCATCAGGCCTTAAAGTGCACTAGTTGAATATAATCGATTAGTGCAAAGGTTTCCAAACGTAAGAGAGGTGCAAACCACTGGGGGAGAAATGGTAACTGCAGTTACACTGTAATTAATGTGATATAAGCCGGAAAGCTAAATAAGCGCGCACTGACGCCAACATTCAACTCGACAAGATTTAATCAGAAATGTGAAGTTCAAGAATGACACAATTTTGACAAAAAAATAAAAGCATAACAGATGGTGTTCCTCAAAAACATTGACGAAATGAAAATAATATGAATCTCTTTTGGGTTTCCTGTGTGAACTTAATAAAAAAAAAATTGCAGAATATATACTTGATGACATCACTGCAATGCAAATCGACTTTGGTTCTACTGTGCTGAGAATTATTAATGGTAGAAATAAAATTATACTGAAGAATGACAGTGGGAGGGCTGAGGTTTTTATTATTATTTTCATTTACCGTATTCGACTGTTTAAGTGCACAGATCCTAATTAGCGCACATGAGGGCTTTGTGGGGCCTATGGGGGGCGGGGGGTCCAAAAGACGCCACCTGGATTGCCCTGATTCGCGCCATTCACAGCAGTATTTGGCATCAAAACATAATTTTATCGGACAGAAACCTACCTTTTGCGGTGTTTTGTTTCAGTTTAAGAAGACGGGAGGGTTCCTCAGCTGAATCGATGTCATAAATCTCCCAGGAGCCATTGTGCGCATGAAGCTTTGCTTCAATTCCTGTGTCGAAACGAGTCCCGTAAAATGTAAAACAATGTTTCATCAAGTTTGGGTGTCCAAATGTCTTTATAAACGTGGAAACCCCGAATAAAGGAATAAAAATTCAAATGTACTGCTTGCTATTTCTCTCCCAGGTTTCATTGCGTGCATGAAGCATTGTTTCATGAAGCAAAGCTTCATGCGTCAAAGAGAGACTCGCACGCAAATCCTAGAAAATGTGCCATTGTAAAATGCAAGACAGTAGTTTGTCACATTTGGGTGTCCAAATGTCTTTGTAAACGTGGAATCCCAGAATAAAGGAATAAAAATTCAAATGTCAAATCTTGCCATTTCCTCAGCCATTGCTGAATCGACATCATAAATATCCTAGAATCCATTGCGCGCATGAAGCTTTGCTTCAATTCTTGTATCGAAACAAGGCCCACAATGTGTGCTTAAAGGAATGTTAAAACAAACAAACAAAAATTTTGTTTAGCAC
>OMMV01221067.1:0-10443 GCA_900302635.1 Chatrabus melanurus | reverse complement strand
TATTTATCAGTTTATTTGCTTGCTTTATTTCTGGAACATGGAATCCCCAAATAAAGGAATAAAAATTCTTGCCATTGCTGAATCGACATCATAAATATCCTAGAATCCATTGCGCGCATGAAGCTTTGCTTCAATTCTTGTATCGAAACAAGGCCCACAATGTGTGCTTAAAGGAATGTTAAAACAAACAAACAAAAATTTTGTTTAGCACACAGTGTGCTTAAACGGTCGAATGTGGTAATTGTTTTTCTTCTTCCAAAGCGGGGTATAACAGAAAAAGACACTCCATTAGTCATTCATTCATTTTCTATGCCAGCTTACTCCAATTAAGGGTCATTTGGGGGGCGGGGGGCCTATCCCAGTGTTCATTGGGTGAGAGGCGGGTACACCCTGGACAGGCTGCCACTCCATCACAGGGCCACATATTGACAGACAAACACACTCTCACTCACACCTACAGTCAAGTTAGAGTCACCAATTCACCTAACCTGCATGTCTTTGGAAGTGGGAGGAAGCCGGAGCACCCGGAGGGAACCCACACAAACACGGGGAGAACATGCAAATTTCACACAAAGAACCAGGTCGGAAGCGAACCTGGGACCTTGTCGTTGTGAGACAACAGTACTAACCGCTAGGCCACCGTGCTGCCCACTCCATTAGTCAGCTAACAGAAAAATAATTCTGAATTATTTGATTAATTAAGAATTTACCTATTTTTCTCTGTTTTTATGTCATTGTAAATGGAATATTTTTGGATTTTGGACCTTTTTTTTCAGTTAAAAGCCCTCATTTAATTGTGAAATTGTGAAGGGTGTGTGTGTGTGTGTGTGTATGAGAGCATGATGATTACAAAATAAATAACAGATGAATTGATAATGAAACAAACATTACTTGTAGTGGTTCAATGATTAACTTGTCTGTGAAATCAGGGAGTCAATGTTTAAACTGTCAGTCCCTCAGTGCAAATATTACAGAACCTGTGACCTTCACGTTGTCAGAGTCCAGAGCAGCAATTTAAAGTTGCGTTATTTCAAGTGTAAAAACTCTACTTCTATTGATATTTTTCGAGGTGAAACCCAGGCAGGTGCTGTCTAAATACTGAGCTAATAGAGAGATGGATGAGTCCATTCTGTGCAATTTAACACGATAACTCAAAAGTAAGAAATGCTGTCCTCTTGTAACTCGCCAAATGAAAAAGGCGTATAATGAGGACAAACCATGTCAAATCTGGTGACCTTTGATGCACCAGATCAATCGAAAAGTTGGCTTTATTTTGCTTTTGTAATATCCCATAGTGATGGTTAGTGGATGCTGGATTGATGATAGATTAGGAGCAGATGTAGCGGTCAGTGAGACAGACGGACTGTTTCCACACAGAAATGTACCAAAGCAGTGAAACAAATCATTATTTTCTTAATAATAGTGGTTACATTCTAAAACTCAAATAACATAAAGGAGTTTGTATGAATATGGCTGAAGCGGACACGTCCTCCTTCTCTCTCCGTCTCGCTTTCTTAGTATGTGATGTTTTTAAGTTATGTGTAGCTTGAAATAAGCTTGTTTGTCAGTTTGTGTATTTCCGACGCCGATAATACGACTCGCTAACCATCATAACTGATACTGTTATGGCTGCATAAAGCGTTAACCAGCTAACTTGTGTTGCTCAGTTTTGCTCGGTTGAAGCTCGATAAGCTGCTGAAAAAGGTGCCTCTCTGTTTGTGCCGGTCAGCCTGAGAACATAATGCTGCTGGATTGGAACGTCCCTCTGCCACGTATCAAACTCATCGACTTTGGGCTGGCGCACATAATCGAAGCTGGAGCGGATTTCAAAAACATCTTTGGGACGCCTGAATTTGTTGGTGAGTGCGTTGTGCCGTGCCTGCACTCGTGCCAGCTCTTGTCCTTTGACCTGATGCTGTTTGTGATGTAGAGGAGTGTCTCTTCTATTTTCAGCTCCAGAGATAGTCAATTACGAGCAGCTGGGATTGGAAGCAGACATGTGGTAAAAGGACTTCATTATTTTTGACTGTTGCCTTTCGTACTGCAGGCCGCAGAGCATAGATCTGTATTAACAGTGTTCTTTTTCTTTTTTTTTACAGGAGCATTGGTGTCATCACATACATACTGTAAGTTAAGATGGACTGTGATTACGGTTGGGAATTTTACAAATGATCAAAGAAGCTTTTAGTGAGTCTGTAAATCGTCTTAATCCCGTTTCAGACTGAGCGGTGCGTCACCTTTCCTCGGCGACACGAAGCAGGAAACGCTGGGTAATATCTCGGCGATGAGCTACGAGTTTGATGAAGAGCTGTTCAGCAGTACCAGTGAGCTGGCCAAGAGCTTCATCAGGCAACTCCTGGAAAAAAGCACAAGGTACAAAAACAGGGTTTGGACGACTTGACTGCAAGAGATACGAGGAGTTAAACATGTAGTCCAGATTTAAATGTGACTGAAAGGTATTCTGGGATATCTGGAGCAGGGGGTCGTCAATTAGACTTGACCAGGGGTCAAATTCTTGACAGTCGAAGACTGTTTGGTGTCACGCAAGATAAGTCACCACTGTGAAGCCCCCAAAAAAGTGACTGCGCTTCAAAAGTAGGCCAAACTAGGCGATGTCCTAAAATTGTTCAATTTAAAGTACTTTATTCCTTTTCCCATTTGCAAATTAAACTACACAGTCCCTGCAAGAATGAATGAAATGAAAGCAATCATCTTTTTTCTGCAATTTTGCAATGACAGAGAATTCCCAGTAAGAGTGGTTTTTGTGTGTGACTAATTGCAGCTGGCGATGTTTGGAGTTTGTTCTTTTTTTTTTTTTTCTTTTAGTTTAATGAAAGCTGCAGGTGCAAAATTAGAGACTACGTTTTTGGAAATAAGCCCAAAAATAGCAACCGGCAAAATTTATAACTAGCTTCACCAGAAACAAAATCAAACAAACAAAAAAATCATTTATAATAATTGGATGTGGCAACATTTTCACCAGTATGATGTGGTAGTTATGCACAGGTGACCAGTGGTTATCTCATAGTAGACGGGTCAATATACAAAAAATAATGGACTGAACCTCAAAAAAATTGATACAAAATGTTTTTCAATTGATGTTGGTACCGCTAAGCATGCTTAATAACATACAAAAAAATCTACTGCAATATAACTTCTGGAAAGTGGTTATTTTCAATATGGCGTCCAAGTTGCACACTGGGAACTAAAATTGGCTATATCTCACCCACCATTCAACCTAGAAAGTTGGTTTTGGTGTCTAAACCCATGTTTTTGAGTACAAGGAATCCAATGAAATCAACTAAAATTATTATTTGTTGACGGTTCCAAACTGGGTTCCCAAGAAGGCTATCACTTGACTCAAATTGTCTGGAGTAAATGTCATATTCAACCAGAAGTGTTAATAACATTTTCTCTGACCTACCTTTTAGGTTAAATTTTGTAATATTTAACTCTCATTCCATCATTTTGGCATCTTGAGAAGGCAAGAGGAATTTGGAAGTCATAATTGGCATCAATATATGAATGGGTGGGAGGTGAAGCGGTGTATGACATCATGGCAGCAACCCGGCCTGTCTTGGAATCCATTTACTTTTGTCAAATACATGGTTACCTTCGGCAAATTGTTATTTGGTATAAAATCAAACTGAAGAAATCGTATGTGGGCCACTGCTTTATTATATGTGGAATACTTTTTTATGGTATTCTGCTGAGCTTTCTTAACCTTGTCTGAACACTAATTAGTCTTTATGACACATAAATAAATCCTTGACATTAGATTGGTGGATTGTACGTCACGTGACATTCATTATTTGCCCTGTTAGGTTTTAGTCATTTTTTAGCATGTTATTAAGCATGCATAGAGGCGCTAACATCAATTTAAAAATTTTTTTGATCAATTTTTTGTGGGTTCAACCATATGTTTACCCGACTATAGCAGACTCAGTTTTCTATACATCAGACTGGATACGGTCTCTGAGCTGTTTATGCCATTTGAATCTAACTGGTTTGGGTGACGCGTCTCCTCTTTTTTTGGGGGGGGGGGGTTATTGGTTAATGTTAAACTCAGTTACATTTGAGTGCTGTTCAAGATAAACTGCATGAAGTCGGTGAGACTATTTTTACTGACAAAACAACTGAGTAATTGAGTAGTTTATCAACAGAAAACTAATCATCAACTGTTTTCATAATCATTAAAGTAATTTTAAAAGGAAAAAGTAAGTAATTTCTTTAGTCATCAGGTAACTGCAACAAGCCTTCTTTCCTGTCATTTTGTAGATAAAACGATCAATTAAAAGACTAACTGATGACAGAAGGGGTTCTAAATTGGAACTCTGTTGCAGTTCTGAAAGGTATAAAGTGACACATCAGTGACTGATCTAAAGTCATAGCACACACAGATCCTTCTTGTGGTCTTGGTTTTGTTTGCCTCGTGAAATGCCAACTTTGACATCAACCTAAACAAACAAGACCTAACGGGCAAAGTGACAGAGTTCATTTGAACCAAACACGTGTGAATGCAGGGAAAAGCGGTCTTGATCCAGTTGTAGACCAAAGTGTGATGGTCCACACATGATGCTGTTAGAAATTCAAATCACATCTTAATTGTTAAAGCTGTGCAAGCTAGCGTGGCAATGATGCTGTAGAAATAGAAATCCCACAGTTGTACAATAATAATTTTAAAAAATTCCAAAGGGGTATACATGGCTCTTCAGACAGACAGAAGCATTGTGTATAACTGGTGTCTTTGCACCATGTAATCAAGTTCTGTGTTAATGTGTTTTCATTTAAAGCTGGATCGGCCGGAGGCAGGCCCAGCGCCCTCGCCGTAGTGTTCGCAGTGTTTATTAATTGCTACTTCCCAGCAAAATGACAATATATGAAGAGCAAAATGATCCCAATCACAACTTTTTATGACTATGCGATCCAATGATAAATCCAACAAAAGCACAGGATAGAGTCTGGGCTAAAGCACAAACTCCGTCATTTCAACTCGGTTGTTTCTCAATAACATCACTGCTGAAGGGTGCCTTAAATTTTAAAGTCCTTCCCTGTAATTTGACAGTGGCCTAGCAGAGGATTTGCTTGATAGGGTGATGGCCTTGTCAGCATTTGTTGAGCCATGGCAACAAGCTCTTCTTTTTTTAGTTTTGGCACAAGACTGACTATGTCCATTTTATGCCAAAACAGTGACAGCAATGGTGCCAAATGTCACAATTTTTGTGTATATAAAATGTTATTCCAAGCAGCTGGTGTGTTGTGTTCCTGAAATAACCACTTTGAAAAATGTATAACTTGAAATGGCATCCTCTGTTCTCCGAAATATTTGTGTTTTTATCTGAGGGCATCTAAACTTGATGCTAACTCATTTTCCTGAAGTTTTTAGAGGTTTTATATCAGTTTTTACTAAGTAAATGATTTCTTTATCATATGGTTAAGAGTAATAAGTCTTTACTTTTGGGTGATTTTGGCATAAATTGCACAAAAACACTCATATAGGTCATAAAGAGTTAAAGTTACTTCCAGGAAACCAAATAATCCTGTGAAAGTTACGCCGGACTGAAACGTATTCCTGTGAGATTCACGTCCTGCATGTTTGCTCAACACGTCTGAGGGAGTTGTCCGTGTGTATTTACTCAGCTGCACTTCCCCTCTTGTGTTTTAGAAAACGGATGACGATACACGATGCCCTGAACCACCCCTGGATTAAGGTACGTGTGCAGATTTTGTCGTTTGGTGGCATGTTGCTGTGTTTTACTGCTGTCAGCACTTTGGCAGACGTGTAGCGCAACATGTAAGGGTTAGGGGTCAAAGGTGACGTGAGAGGAGCAGGTTGATTTGTTGCAGGAAGGAAGCTCCCATCTAACCACACCACACAACCCCCCCCCAAGTCTGTTTCTTTTAGAGAGCAGCATATCTGTAATATTGCACCGCCTGAAAGTGTCCTTTTTTTCCTGACGTTATTTAAGAGAATCCAGAGTACTCGAACTGAAGCGAGATCACACTAATTGCATTTTAATGGCATGGAATTTTTTAACCGTTTGGAATGTTGAAGAAGTCCAACACCACCTGCATGCAAATGACGTTTTGCTGTGGCGTCTTCATCCTGTTTGGATAAAAGCATGAAGTCAGGAAGAGTAACATCCTCAGCAGGAATGTCTTTTCTTTTTTTTTGGCGGTGGGGGGGTTTGGCGATCTGACCTGCCATGACCTTTGTCACACACTAATCCTACATCTGCCGGGATATTCACCACTGTGTTTGAAAGCGAGGCTCTGACTCAGTGTCCCTCCACCCTTCTGTCTGAAGTCCCACGGCCACACAGAGGACAGCGCCGCCCTGGAGGCCGAGAAGAAAGCGCCGCCTCCGCAGCTGAGGACCAAGCGCTTAAAGGAGTACACCATCCAGTCTCACTCCAGCATGCTGCAGAACAACACCTACGCCAACTTTGAGCGCTTCTCCCACGTGGTGGAGAACATCGGCCTGTTGGAGGCAGAGCTCTCCGAGGTGACGGCAGCTCGCCGCGTCCTGCAGGGCGACATGGAGGCGCTTCTCGCCATCTACGACGACAAGGAGGCCTGGTACAAGGAGGAGCGCGAGAGCGCCAGGAAGCAGCTGTCGCAGGTCCGCTACGAGTTCCGCAAAGTGGAGACCACCAGGAGGCTGCTGCAGGAGGACCTAAAGGCTGTGGACGTCAGCCTGGACGGCGTCAGCGGGAGGTACCGCCGCCGGCAGAGCCAGCTGGACTCTCTGAGGCAGGAGCTGAACTCTGAGCTGCAGTGGCTGCAGGAGTTGATGAACTCTCTGCATCCAGAAGGAGCCAACGGCAGCGGAGTGAACGCGGAGGTGAAGGAGGCGCTGCGGGAGCTGCTCGGAGGGGAACTGCGTGCCGAGGCCAAACAGGCCGCCACAGAGTGCGGCTAACATGATCCTAATGAGCTCTGCAAAATATTCAACAGCACAAACATTTAAATATGTCGTCATTCATTTTCTTAAAGTATGACCTTGGAATTTTGATCATTTCAGCTAAGCAGCACATTAGAATGAACACAAGCTAAAAAAAATAAAAATCGAGATTCATTTATATGTGACGGCAGGATTTAATTTTTTGATAATGGTGCAGAATGCTGCCGATAAATGTTGTTTATACCGTGGCAGAAAGTACACTTTCTTTGGAATATTTACTGTTTGATTGATTAATTTATTTATTTTCATTCCACTCTGTTTTTGTGTACCGTGTGCTGCCATCAGTGGTGGGCACAGTGCGGCTAATCGGCTAACCACTAATTAGCGAAGGTTGTCGTTAGCGGATTAGCTTTTCAGCTAACTCTGAAAACCATTAGCGGACAAATTAGCTTCCCCTAAATTTAGTTCGGCTAACTTTAAGTCGGCTAACATTTATACCCTAAAATCATACGTTTGTTCCTGCTGGAGCTTCTACGCGAATCCAATAAGTGAAATTCACACACTGTGCGAAGGCAACAAGCATCAACTCAAAGAGGAGCAGGAGGCCGAGCAAGATTAAAAACATTAATCATTAGAATTATTTTCCATGCCTATATTATTTCTTAATATTTATTTGTTTAATACTTTCTGTACTATGAATAAACTTTATGTTGAATGTAATGTACTGTTTATTTTTATTTGTTCATTTAATTATTTATGTACATCTTGATCATCATCTGATCTTATGCTAAGTCTTTTTGGGAACCTACATGTTTACGCCACAACATATTAAAATTTTAGCTCTTTAGGTCTGTTTTTCAGTGTTTTAGAGGCAAAAAACCAAGTTAAAGCTACATTCAATGTAATAAAAGTTAAAACTCTTATCAGAGCTCGGTAGCATCAGTTAAATGTTTTTGCGGTTTATCGGTTTAGCATTATCACAGTTAGCTTTTCAGTTAGCGGATTAGCGGTTATCGAAGCTAACTTTTAGAGTAGCTGTGCCCACCACTGGCTGCTGTCTACTTTTGTATAGTTGTGTAGTCACAGTCACATGAATTTTTTTTCTCACATTTTTATTTACAATTTTTCTGAAGTTATACCTTGTTTTATTTCTTTATTTAAGAACTGTTATACATCAGTGATATAATCATATATTTAAGTACTTGCCAGCTATTTATATGCATTTTTTTTTAGCATCTTCATGTATGCCAACACTACACAAACACGAAAATAAATATTCCTTTATTGTCTTTTATCTTTTTTTTTTTTTTATTGTGACACTTTATTGGTCATGGGTGATTTCAATGCGACCACTGACACAGACGGGCTGGCTACAAGGACTGCATTGGTCCGCATGGGTCTGGTAACCGCACTGAAAATAGCTCAATGCCCCTTGACTTTGTAAAAAGTTGGGGACTATGAGTTGCTGGATCCGGGTTTCAACATCCAGACTTACACTGTGGACATGGTATTCTTATACCGGCTGTGTTGCCAAAGAGATTGGCTATGTCCTTGTGGGGAAACGCTGGAGAATTCTGCAGAACTGTAGAGTCTACAGAAGTGCCCAGTTTGTGAATTCTGACCACAGAATTGTTGTGGCTTCCCTGAGGATTCAGTTGAACTCTCACAGACTACTGCCTGCTCAGTGCCCAAGATTAAATCAGGCTAGACATGCACATCAAGCTGTTTCTCAGGCATTTGTGTGCAATCTGGCTGGAGGACTTGCAGACTTGGACACAATTGACAATGCGAATGGATTGTGGGAGTTATTCCGCAACCGCACCTTGAAAGTTGCTGAAGATTGTATTGGAGTCACTAGTGTCCACAGGAGGAGGCGTTTCATATCTGAGGGCGCTCTAAATATCATCCCGAGGAGTTGTAGTGCACAGCTTGATAGAAATTCTAGGTTGTACAGGGAGCTAAGAAAGGGGGATGTGATGGCCCTGAGAGTGGACAAGGAAATATTTGTTCGAGGAATCTGTAATCAGGTGTTTCACCATCTGTGGTCTAGTGACCTTCGACCTGTTTAGAGAGGAATCAAAGGATTTTGTTCCTCAAAACCTACGCCTCGTCCCACTGCAGTTCTGGCAGAAGACATTTCAGTCCTGACAGATACTTCTGCTGTACTGTCACATTGGGCCGATTACTTTGAGCAGCTGTTGTTAAGGCTGATCCTCCTGCTGGAAGGTTAGATATCTCCAGTGCTAGTGCTCTTATGGCTGATTCTCCAGTCAATTGCGAACCACCAAATTTTGGTGAGATCACAAAGGCTGTGAAACAGCTGAGGGCAGGGAAAGCTCCAGAGATCTGCGGCATCGGAGCTGAGCTTCTCCAGGCAGGTGGAGATGCTGTTCTCTTGGCATTGCAAACAATCTTTGTTTCAACCTGGGAGATGGGTATCATCCCTACAGACTGGAAGAAAGGACTTGTTGTCCCAATCTGGAAAGGAAAGGGTGATCGCATGGATTGCAGCAACTATAGGTGTATTGCACTGTGCCAGGGAAGGTGTTTGCAAGGATTATCCTTAATATGATTCAGTTCCAGCTACTTGTTTCTCAGTGACCGGAACAGTCTGGGTTCACGCCCAGGAAGTCAACCATCGACTGCATTCTAGCCCTGCAAGTACTCACAGAACGCAAGTGTGAATATTGGCAGTACTTCTTTGCAGCCTATGTTGATTTTCGCAAAGCATTCGATTCAGTTGATCAGTCTACTCTCTGGGACATCCTGAGAATTTGTGGGATCCCCAAGAAGTTGCTGGACGTTATAGCCAGCCTATACACAGATACTGTGAGTGCTGTACGGAGTGGAGGCAGGGACTCTTGAGTTTTTCCCAGTGAAAACTGGTGTTTGTCAGAGATGTGTTCTGGCTCCTACACTGTTCAATGCTTGCATGGACTGGATGTTTGGTAGGGTTGTGGAGACCAGCGATTTAGGTGTTTAAGGTTTACTGACCTTGACTTTGCAAACGATGCTGTGATCTTTGCAGAATCAATGGATACCCTGATTGCAGCTCTTGAGAAGCTGAGTGAGGAATTGAAGTGTCTGGGTTTGTGGTTGTCCTGGATCAAGACTAAGAACAAGGCTTTTAATAACTTCCTGGACTCAACCATCAGAAGTGCATCTGTATGTGGTGAAAGTGTTGAACTTGTAGAGACATGCACTTATCTTGGCAGTGACATTCATGTCTCTGGGTCCTTGGCCTTTGAGATCGAGAGACGCCTGGGAAGAGCTTATGGAGTCATGAGATCACCGGACAGAGGTGTTTACTGATATCTTTGCAGGAGAACAAAGGTCCAAGTCTTTAGGGTCTTGGTGCTTCCTGTCTTGCTGTATGGTTGTGAGACTTGGACTCTAACCAGTGACGACTGGATGTCTTTGGTACCGGGTCTCTTTGGAGGATCCTTGGGTACCGCTGGAATGACTTTGTGTCAAGCGAGCGTTTACTTAAGGAGACTCCGTTGACGTTTTGGTCGTGTGGCGCGTTTCTCCGTGCGTGA
>OMMV01221057.1:0-10183 GCA_900302635.1 Chatrabus melanurus | reverse complement strand
GAGTTCAACGTGAGGCTCATTAAACATCCACAAGCCATCATCACATTTGTGTTTTTTGATTCTTTCATTTGTCCAACCACAGTCAATAAGCAGCGAGCAGAAACATCGCTAATACGAAGCGGTGGAAACTGTTTCAAAGAGCCGTGTCCACGACACAGCTGTCCGGTTCAGATCGCCAACAGAACCGTACGCTGTAGTCAACTGCTGCCGCGTCCTCTCCGAACCTTCGTGGTCACACTCTTCCAAAATCGGATAAACTTGTGCGGCTTTCTCGTGGAAACATGTAGAAATAAAACGTATTTTCCAAGTTGACAACGCAATGCATTCTGGATCGATTTTTGTCTGTATGCAATAGGGTCTGCTTTGAGTAAAGTTTTCTGTGGGTAGATTTACCACACGGTGCCATCCTCTTTCCATTTATTACACTGATTTAGATGAACTCCAAGGGATATGTAACACTTGTAATCAACTCTGGACCTTCTGCCCGCTGGCTTGTCAATGAAATCATGAGGGAATAATACCAGAGCCAGTCCTGACCCCTTTGGGGTCCTAAGCACAAAAACAAACCCGTGAGACATCTAAATGATTTGACATTGATGATTCAGCATGTCCTCTACTAACAAACTTAAGCATGACACCTGTAATTTATGGAGATACTATTTTTAATTTTATCAGATCCATCTGCTCTATTCAAACTGGCTCCCCTCAGATTATCTTGAAGACATTTTCAAATGTTCAGTACTATTTATACTGAGGCTTAGCTGAATACTTGAGGGTTCTTGGTTACTGAGAGATGTGCATCCATAAGCCCAGCTAATCAACATTTTAGATTCAATGTTTAATCAATAGTCAATGTCAATCAGCTGCATTCCATTTTGCGTTAGTCGGAGTTGTAACTAAACCTTGAATGAGAGACGAGATAATCATCGTCTTGTTTTAAAATGAGGTGCGGCGATGAGGAGTGCCATCACATCCATATATTGTCTAGACTCTGGTCGTCACAGCGGCTGCTGCTGGAAAGCGCGAGTTTTATTTCATGCACGCAGTTACGGACGTATGTTCATGCACAACGCGGTTGTCTTTTCCCGAGCTGCAGTTTAATGACACCGTTGGCATTTATCAAACGTGATAAATAGTTGTATTTCGCTCTACAGAGCGGCACAAAGGCGAGCAAGCAAGCAAGACAACAAGGGACCAAGGGATGTACTGCCCAGCTAGCTAGGTGCCGTTAGGTTAGCAACATAGGCTAGAGAGAGATGCATTACATAACTGTTATCAACTTAACACAACTGTTATGTGCTAATTGTTGACATCAAGCTGTTTGTGCAGTTCATTCTTATGGAGTTCTTTTTCTCTCTCTCTTCTCGTGCTCCGAAGGATAATTTGGCTTCATCCTTTCAAAGTTGCCAACATTGAGTCTGACACTTGCTTTGGTATGAGGGGGAGGCGTGGCCTTCCTTAATTGGTCGGGCCCTCCGCAACATGCGTAGTGAGCGTATATGGTGGTCCGGCTCTGATAATACTCACCTGGCAGTGAAACAGCTCAGCAGACAGCTGTACAATTATATTTGAACCCTTAAAAAAAAAAATTCCCACACCATTCACCCAATTTGCCTGAAATTATCCTCAAATTAAATTGACAGTCTTCAAAAAAAATTGTATATTAATTATTTGTTTTGAACTCTAACAATGTGTGACAGCTAAAATAAGAAAAAAAAACCTCTATCTATATTAATACATATGGACCAGTGACAATTGTGACTCCTACATTGCTGTCGAAGCCACCTTGAGTTAAAAAAAATGTTGTGGATGATATTTTTAAGAATATACTGTGTATATATATGCATGTGGTTCTGTTTAATAATTCTGAACAAATTGGATTTTCTTGACAGTTTGAAGGCAGGAAGTACTGCGAACATGACTTCCAAATGCTGTTTGCTCCCTGCTGCCACCAGTGTGGTGAGTATAGGAACTTCAGTCAAGAAAACAAAAGTATTCAGAGAATACAAACCTCCGCCAAAGCTCATAGTGGAGGAAACAATGGAACAACCGTTCAAATGATGATACAGGCATGAAACCGTGCATAAACATACACACTGAGGTACTCTTTAAATTTTTCTGATGACCCAAGTGAAAATCTAAGAGGGCAACTATTTTTCAAGATGGCCACCAAATTTCTAACCAAAATTCCATTTTTCTCATATCTCTGAAGATTATTGATGGATTTGAGTGAATATTGGGTCTGTTTATAATTTTTGTTGAAATCCTATACCTGATTTTGCCAATAATTATCCCTCAAGAGACCTTTTTATTTTATTAATGGCCCTTTATGTTAGTTCGAACAATACTTAGTCTATTGGCTTTTTTATTAAAACTTTTACGTGTTTTGGTATTTGGGTCTTAATTTTGTCACAAAAAAAAAACCCCAAGACAATTTCTTTTTAGTGGGGTTATCTTTACATTTAAAAGTAATGTATACTGGAACAGAAAGTCAGCTTGCTTTGGCTTGCCATATATGTACTATATAAATATGTACTGCAGAGTTTCGATAGTGAGTTTCCATGTATTCCATCATATTTTTGCTGAATAAGTTTAACATTACTCTCTTCTTGTCCCAGGTGAGTTCATCATTGGCCGTGTGATCAAGGCCATGAACAACAGTTGGCATCCAGACTGTTTCTGCTGTGATATCTGCCAGGCTGTGCTCGCTGATGTTGGCTTTGTTAAGAATGCTGGAAGGTCAGTTAAATAATTAATAACGTTGTTGTTAATTACATTCTCCATGTAATGTGGAGTTGCATCAGGAAGGGCATCCGGCGTAAAACTTGTGCCAAATCTACATGCAGATCCATGTGGGATTTGCTGTGGTGACCCCCGAGTTGAAATTGGGAGAAGCCGAAAGTAGATTATTTATTATGTTGTTAATGGTATGTTCACATCATTTCCTCTTCAGCCAGACAAAAACAAAAAAAGTCAAATCATGCATTTGAAATTATTGTTTATTTTGAATGTTTCTGTCCCCATTTTGGGCCTTGAAGATTTCATTAGCAAATAGTGATGCTTCCATAACAACGGTTATATAATAAAGCATGCTTCTGCAACCGGGGATTATCAAGCACACTGCCCCAACCTGCTGTCTGAACCACATTGCACATGAACCCACGCCTGTTCTAGCAGGTGCTAATTAAACCCACACGGCGACACTTCATTGTCACTTTCTCAGGCTGAGAGGGACCAAGCCCCATGGATATAAAGCCAGCCACCAAACTTAACTCCCAGGCCTGGTTCTTAGAAGGAGCCCTCAGGTCCCAGTTCTGGGCAAAGTGACTCTAACACTCCTTTGCTGAAGCATAAGTGTCTGGAATCACTCTTGTTCTGGCCCCTTGCCTTGGACTTGTTTCTTTGGAAATCAGTTGGAGAACTCATCCAGGACAGCCAGAAGTAAAATTGTTGCTTTATCGTTTACACAGGGGCCAGTTGAGGTGGTTCAGGCATATAGTGCTCCCTGGATACCTCCCTTTGGTAAGGTTCTGGGTACATCTAACTGGATGGGCACCCTGCAGTAGACGGAGTATGTGCTAAACTGATTATATATCCCATCTGGTTTGGGAATGCCTTGGGATCTCCCAGGACAAAGTGGAGGCTGTCGCTGGGGAGACAGAAATCTGTGTCAGCATGCTGCCACTGCATCCTAAGCCAAGGGTGGATACAATGTGGTTAAATATTCTAGCTCAGTACTTTTTCGTCCTACTACTACTATCTTAGACGAGCACAAAAAGCTACAGTGCACCGTTCTGTTTCATGCAAGTTATTATGGTAATGGCAGGTAATGCACAAAGTGGACAGGTTTGAAGGGGAACTCAACTTTGAAAGTGTAATGTTCATAACGCCTGGTGATTTAAACAGCTCAATATGCACTAATCTCTTTGAGTAGAAGTTTAGATACAGCACATGTAGTTCTAGCAGGATGGAGTTTGATTTGTCTGCATTCTTTGCATCTCAGAGGACAACAGCAACCAAGGTTGTCCTCTCACTGAGGTTCATCATTTGGTTCTCGGTGTGGGTAAACAGTGTGATCTCCTTCCTCCAGTGGAGATGTCTTAGTTGGCTGACCTTTCATTTGATACTAGAGTATATTGATCCATTTCAAAGGATCAATACAGTATCCTGTATCTCTCTGGCTTCCTTTATTTCAGTGTCTTCCCTGCTCACCCGCCCTCTTCTTTCTCCCATCAGGCACCTCTGTCGGCCGTGTCACAACAAAGAGAAAGCTCGGGGCCTTGGCAAGTACATCTGTCAGAAGTGCCATGCCATCATCGATGAGCAGCCTCTTCTGTTCAAGAATGACCCCTACCACCCCGATCACTTCAACTGCAGCAACTGCGGGTAAATAAGTGGACACACAAAGCTGTACTACTCTCACAAATGTCATCTTCAAGCTTACAGATGTGGCCTTTTAAGCCCACAGTCAGCAGTTATAGTTTAACTGATACTACATTTGCATCAACTGCTGCCTCTTATCCAGAGGAATTGGAGTGAATGATGTAATATGTGATCAAATTGATTTTGGTATCACTTTAATTTAAAGAGCAATGTGTAGGTTGCAATATTTTTTGATGAATTCATGTGTTTGGGCTATGGAAATTAAAATTTGAAAAGGAAATATATGTTTTACAACCAATAAAGGCAGATAAAACATGCTTTTCTTTTTTAACACAACATGACGTCACACAAAAGCAGTCTGAGCTGCCATAGTTCTGTAGTAGGTGGTAGTGAGTTTGGACAGCTGTTTCTGTCTCTCTTTGCTTCTGGAGTGTCCTGATAACACTCCTATCTGCTTCTCTGTCTGATGTTGTCTCAGCCATTCTATCTTTGTCTCTTTCTTAATGTTTGTACCTATGTCTCTGTCTGTCTCTATATCTCTGTTTGTCTTTATCAGAGTCTCTCTTCCTTCGTTATTTGTGTCTGTGTCTGTCTCTCAGTGGAAAAATTGCAAACAGTAGTGTGGGACTTTGGCCTGGCAGTATGGTAAAGATTGACCTAGAAAGCTCGTCTATTTTATTACCGTATTTTCTGGACTATATGTCGCACCGGCTTATTAGTCACATCTGTCCAAAAATGCGTCGTGAAGAGGAAAAACATGTAAGTGGCATCAGTCTATATTTTGCATTTATTTTTAAAATGTGATGCTACTGCTTCATGCAACAAGAAGCACAATACATTTAATTGGCACATTATTTATTTTTAACGCAAACACCATGTTAACAAGCAGAAGCTAACGGGCAAATGTTATTATACAAGGCAGAAAGAACTCAAGAGTAAACGGCTTCTTGTCGCCACTGAACAGATGACAACGTCAAAGAGGAGCGAAATGTGTGCATGTTTACCTCACTCAGTGTAAAGAAACATTTTAAAATCACTGTATATTTTTAAAACATTATAGTTATCCTTACCATAGCCTAGCCGTCCTCCTTGTTGCAGTTCTGACTGTCCCACAAGTGTAAACAAGTGGCGTGCCGAGTCGGATGAAGGTTATTCCCTCTCTTTATTCAAGAGCGTGGTCTTTCAGTTTGATAGCATGATTTATTAATTTCACTCATTCTCTAAGACCCAGCATGTCCTCCTCATTCAGATATTCTTCTTGTTTTATGGCAGTTGGCATCCAGCTTAATAGTGCATTACCGCCACCTTCTGCTTCGGAGTGTGGATCAGAAGTACCTCATTCAGATCAGTAAACAGGAGCAACTTGTCACAAGTGTAGATGGTGCCATCTTGTGGCTGTAGATGATAAGGCAGTATTTTTTGACATATAAGTCACAGGACCAGCCAAACAAGTAAAATAAATAAATAAAGCATGACTTAAAGTCCGAGACAAGTTATACTGCTTTCAGATTCTGCCTGGTATTTGACAGCAAACTTGATAGCTGGTGGGATAAAAGTGTATTTTTACATTATTAACAGTAGGCAGATGCAGAAATGCAAAAATGCAGACAGTCAGACATACAATAGGAGAGGCGAAACAGCTAAGGTCACTACTAACTGTCATGGTTTACGTCCTGGTGCTCGTGTTTTAACTCTTGGGTTCTGATTCTGCCTGTTTTAATTATTTACTTACCTTCTCCTCGTGTTCCTTAGTATTTGTCCTGTATGATAATTATTCCTCGTGTGCTATTCTGTGCTCTCCTCCGTGTTGATTATTCCTCGTGCTCTCTGTGCAATATTCTCCTCATGTTCTTTTTTGTGAAATTCTCCTCCATGTTAGTTATTCTCTGTGCTTTTATCTTGACATCTACTCCGTGTCTCTTTTCTGTGGCTTTACTTCCTGTCACTCGGGCTTCCGGGTTCACGTGCACCGTCGTTTCCTCGCTAATGATTTCAAACACTTTATAACCATTCACCTTTCATTATTCCCTCGCCAGATTGTCTCGCTCTGGTGCCTGCTCTCTCGCGTTCCTTCATGTTTGATCTATTGTTGTCGAATCCTGCTGCCTCTGCGTGTCTCCTGAGTATCGCCTGCCATTTCCCTGATCAGTCTACTCGGTATGTTTGCTAACTGTTCATTGACCCTCAGCCTGTTCACCTGGATCACTCTATTGCTGCTCCCCTCACGGACTTTGGTTGCTGTTGGGCTGATTTGCTGTGTAACAAACCATCGCCTGTTTTATCGACCATCCACACTCGTTGTTCCCGCACAGAAGACTTTGTTGTGCAGACTGTATTCTCTGAGTGCATTAACAGTTTCTGATCTGTCGGTAGTGAATAAAATCACCTTTTACTGCAAACTAGTGTTGTTCTCTTCTCAGGGGTCCTCAATTGTGTCCTTCCACTAACTATTACAGAACGGTGCACTGTGGCAGCTCAGACTCGCTTGTATGATGCCATTTGGCACACTTTTCTCACACATGGATCATTTTTGGTAATCTGATTGCCGTTGGATAGTGCTGGACCACATGAAAGTACAGGTGTAAATGCGCCCAAAACACATTGAGGACGGATTGTGGTCCGATCAGCCAGACTGCCTCTGGTAGTGGTTTGGGACACGTTGAACAGCAGTGTAAATGTAAATGCATTTCCAATCCACGTACATCTATTTGGACGGTACCAAATGGTCACAACAATGCTTTTTTTTTTCCTCCTCTGAAAAACGCTGACCGCCATCTTCCACAAATAAAATGTAAAGTTTGATTATGTGGGTTTGAGAAGGTCTCAGTCCCCTCCCACCTGTCTTGATGGTGTTCCCGCATCCAAATCGTCCTCTGGGCCACAGCGGATGCAGGTGCATAAATCAGCATTCTCCTCTGCCTACATCGTCAGCATTTCAGCGGTTGAATACGGCTTCTTCCCCCGCTTCAGGTAAAGGGTGAGTCCCATACTCATTACTGAGTATTGGGGATGTGCTAGTTAGAGTTGCGCATGCGCTGGGCCACAGCATGATGAGATAGGGTGGCCGGTTCCTTTCCTCGTCACCTTGTACCTTCCCCAACTATCAGTCAGGTACCCTTTTTTACTGCTGGGTGGGCAGGAGGGGGGCATCAGGTGCCAGTCCCAGCCAGGACTTAAACCGGTGACCTTCACAGAAGGTCAGTGCTCTAACCACTGAGCCACCTCACCTCACTTTACAAAGCAAAAAACACAATAGTGTCTTTTTTTTCTTTTTTTGACCCATATAAACCAGAGGACGTGTGACATGACCTGGACATCGGATCTTAACCAGATTTCAAGTGGTCACTGGAGACAGATTTTAATACCAGGTGTAAATAGGGTCACTATTTTCTCTAAGTTTCTCTACATTTGTCTTGTTTGTCAAATATTGTGAAAAGATGTTTTCATTTCGCATTATTATACATAAAAAGCTCAGAATTATGACGTCAGAATTAAAAAATAAAAAATAAAAAAAAAAGGACAACAAACGGCTAGATGCTCTTTAACAATTGTGGCTGCAGATGGAATTAGCAATAATCGTGTCTTGTGATACCTTTGCTGAATTAAATCTCTTTACCACCCAAAAGAATTCCTGACATCTGTCTTCATCTTTCACTTTCACTGCTATTATCCACCTGCTGTGACCATCATGTAATTTCTGGACATAAATTCAGCTCAAACTCGGAACAGTTTCTGTATTTCAGGATAATCATTTTCATCCATTAACTGTGGAATGTTTTCAGTTTATTTTTCATTTAGTGTGAGTGACCCGAGTGAAAGCGGCGTACGTATGTGATTTGTTTGTGTCTTTGTGTCTCTGCAGAAAGGAGCTGACTGCTGATGCTCGAGAGCTGAAGGGTGAGCTCTACTGTCTGCCCTGCCATGACAAGATGGGCGTCCCCATCTGTGGAGCCTGCAGGAGACCTATTGAGGGCCGCGTTGTTAATGCCATGGGCAAGCAGTGGCATGTGGAGGTGCGTTGTTAAACAAATACATTTAAAAATTTAAATACCTTCAGCTTGGGATATATATTTGTAATAATCAGTTTTATTTTGCCGTGTGTAGTTTTTGTATGATTTCCAAAATTATACTTGGTTTGGGTAGAAAACAGCTGTTCTGTTGCTCCAAATGTCTGAGTTAATACTTGAAAATCCACCGCACTCAAAAAATGTATTTTATCTACGGTTGTATCTCCAGGGATGGTTTAATTTTACTTTATGCTATGATATGGCCAGAGGTTTTCACTATAGTCCTTTTTATTTTTTTTTTATTTTTTTACAATCCTCTGCTGAAGATGGTAGGTATACTTGAGGTTGGGCAAAATCTGAGTTTCTCATGAGTACAAATTGAACAGGACTAGTCACAGGGGCAATGGGCGTGGATGGAAAGACTGGCTCATTGATCCAGTGGCTGCTGGATTGATGATGTATTAGCTGCAGCTGTGCTGGACAGTCAGAGATAGACAGACTGCTCAGAAATGTGCAAAATCAGAGAAGTAAACATTCTATTCTGATTGTTTCACAGTGGTTACTCTGTGGTTACTCTGGTCTGCTAAACCTGCCGCAGCAATCACATGGAATTTAACACTTCCTGAAACTATTTAGCTGATCATGTCGAGCACAGCGACGTGGTCATAGTACTACAATGTGTAAGTCATCTGACTGATGACTGTGCTAACTTTGTGTGCTTGTTTGCAGCATTTTGTGTGTGCCAAGTGTGAGAAACCCTTCCTGGGACACCGTCACTACGAACGCAAGGGCCTGGCCTACTGTGAGACGCATTACAACCAGGTAAAACTCCACTGTGTCTGGTCTCTCACTAGTAACTCGACCACAAGCCCGTGCTAACGCGCGGGAAGTGAAGTGTAAGCATTTTTCTCCAGGGTACTGATTCTTTCTAGATGAGAAGGTGTCTATTGAACACTGCTCGCTCTTACAGGGTTGCCGCGGATCCTTAAGAACTCTTAAAAGGCTTTGAATTTGTTAATCTAAAAATAAGGCCTTAATTGGTATTAAAATGTCTTAAATCAGTCTTTCAAAAATCTTAAAAATGCCAAGACAGGGGAAGTAGGATTTTATTCATTATTTATGCTGCCACTGCAATTAAAAATATCAAAATAAATGGCAATATCTATCTTCTTTTTTTAAATTTTTATAATTCAGTGAAAGCCTCTCGTAACACTACCCAAAGCGATATAGAACCAAGAAACCTTTTTTTCTTTGTTGCCAGAACGCTCAGAGCAGAGACACTTTCAACTAGCTAGATGTAACGTACGTGATGACATGGGGAAGTGTAAATTGAATGAAAATTAGCTTTTCAGGGAAGATTTTGCAGCGTAGCTTAAACCAGTAGCCATGTTCTATGTTACAATACATATTTGGGCAAATTTGTCCCAAACCCTCCGACATTTATATTGGGGGTTTTTTTCTTCAGTTTTGGTAATTGCAATGTTGGTCTTAAATTTCATTCCGACTGGCATTTTAAAAAAGTCTTAAATCTATCTTGCCTTAAGCTGTAGGAACCCTATCTTAAAATAGATACAAGTCCTGTGAAGTATGGTGTTGGTGTGTGAAGTGATGTCAACGAAATACTCATTAGAAAATGGGAGAGACTCAGACAGACAGTAACTGTTTTATTCATGTGATTGCACAACACACTACCGGTCAGCTACGGTACTTTCAGCTGACACAGCGTCAGCAATACTGATGTGGGTTTTTATGCATGTATTAGCATGGGGAAAAAATAAATATGTGATTAAGTA
>OMMV01221051.1:0-18434 GCA_900302635.1 Chatrabus melanurus | reverse complement strand
CGGACTGGATTACCAGCTGTCGGCGTCTGGACGCCTGCACAGTTGTCATCTGCAGGACTTCAACACACGGCACCAGAGCCGACGTTGACGGCGTCGAAGATTGTGTGTTTATATATATGTTTTGGACTTTCTGTACATGTGTTATATCTCTTGTTGGACTTTGTGCTTGTATCTTTGAATTACTGCCTCACTGATAGTATGGCCATAGCAGATGGTCCCCCCTCTGAGTCTGGTCTGCTTGAGGTTTCTTCCTATACTTATAAAACATCTAGGGAGTTTTTCCTTACCACTGTTGCAATTGTGCTTGCTCAGGGGGTGGGTAAGGTTAGACCTTACCCTTGTGAAGCGCCTTGGGGCGACT
The DNA here is from genome assembly GCA_900302635.1 of Chatrabus melanurus. Taxonomy (NCBI): domain Eukaryota; kingdom Metazoa; phylum Chordata; class Actinopteri; order Batrachoidiformes; family Batrachoididae; genus Chatrabus; species Chatrabus melanurus. The sequence continues at coordinate 18,073 of OMMV01221051.1, read as the reverse complement.
ATGTTGTGATTTGGCGCTATATAAATAAAGTGAATTGAAGGTGAGACCACAACGCAGCAGTTAGAGGATGTTCAAAATATCTGTGATGGCACCGGTGTGATATTTCGGGTATGACATCACAACACGCATTGCATGGTGTTACATACATGTTATTACAAGCAGAAAGACACAGAGGGACACACAGGTGTGCGCACACGCACACCGACAGACAGACACATTTGCACCCGAGCAAAGGAGGAGCAGCCAAAGTAAAAATATGACGCACTCAACACATCAGTGCCAGCAGACACTACTTATATATATATATATATAAAAAAAAAACCCTAGAACATCCGTGGTCTACAACGCACGTCTCACGCTGTGAGGGAGCAGGTGCCCCTGTACACACACCCACAACTTGTGTACACAAATGAGGCACGGCACAAGTGCATCCCTGCATGTCCGGACATCTCACGTTGCACCCGAGACGCGCACAGCGGCCGTACGCCGTTCTTCCGCCTTTCTGACGGCGCCCGTGCAACCTTTCCTCTGCCTCTATGTCCTCCACGGCACCCACAAATCCACCCACCAATCGTGCGTGCAGTTGTGACCGAGGCCTAAGTAACCATTCGTTAGACACAAAGTCACTGCAGTGGTACCCAAGAATCCTCCAAAGAGACCTAGTACCAAAGACATCCAGTTGTTGCCCTAGGTTATTGGCTAGTGTCCAAGTCTCACAACCAAACAGTAAGACAGGAAGTACCATGACCCTAAAGACTTGGACCTTCCTTTTCCTGCAAAGGCAACAGCATCAGCAACATCTCTGTCCAGTGACCTCATAACTCCACAGATGAGCACAATTATAGTCAGTATTTAGACGATATGGGCGCCGGGCGTGAAAACCACAACTACGTCGTCATGCATCACCAACAAAACTTGCGTTGTGCAGTGCGCTGCTTTGCACCAGGTGGAAGATGAGGCCCTTAGCGTGTCAAAATAGGTCCTTTTAAGGCCTTGACAGAAGAATGTATTTTTAATAAATGCTCTTGTTGTCGTTTCTGTGGGTGTCTGACCTTCTAGCTTTGGAAAGCAAAATATTCTATGTGGTTTTATAAGACAGTGCCACAGATGTGCATGCACACACACACAGACACACACAAACCCATTAAATGAAACCCTTTTAGGATGAAAATTGTCTATATCCTCATTTTCAGTTTGTGTGCTTGTGCCTCTGCCTGGGCTGATCTGTATTTATGAGTTTATGCAAGTGTAACTGTGTCACTATTAGCGTCTTTATGACTAAGAGTATAGACCATGTTTATGAGTTTGTGGACACGCATCATGTACACAAAGGAGCTGGAGGTTGGAGGAGGCGTATTTATCTCAGTTTATCACAGCAGCGCCGTATGCTGCCGCTGTGTCTCTTAATCACTCTGCTATTAATTTTTATGTTCACTGAACAGCCTGGCTTAAAGTAAATGCTCAGTAGCATCCATCTCTCCCTCTTTTGTGAATCCATTTATCTTATTTCTCTCTCTTCCCCTACTTCTATCTCATCTCCTCGACGTCTCTCTCTTTTCACGAGCCTGGAGTAACTGGCAGGCAGACCGACAGATACAGTATCTCTTACAATAAACTCTCCAGATATTACCTCTTGATCATAGAGTTGTGAAATAAAAGGACAGGAAACATGTGAAACAAAGCATAAATTAATTAAACTTATTACTGCCACCAATGGACAGAGGAGAGCAAATGTCATGTGATCGCCCCTGCCATTGAGATACTAACATTCAGAAAGTGTTTTGTGAATTATACTGAATTTTTTTGTAAAGATACAGTAATCCTCAGGTAAAGGATGATGACGCAAAGTTATGTTGGAAATAAAAGTCATAATTCTGACCGTCCTGTGTCAGCTGGTGGTGATTGTAAGGCTGGTTTTTACTTTTGCACCGCTGCACATCCACGTGGCCTCCAGTGACACAGAATTATGGGTAATCAAACAAAGACTTGTGACGCGGTGATGTGAATCCCCATCGTTCTCTTTGCTGGATATCAAAACAAGCAGAGTGGTTGAGTTTACCGCTGTGGTCAGGTGACAGACTTGAACCTCAATAAAATAATAGAGCAGACAGAGGAAATCGATGATTACATCTAATATGGGGAAACAAATTTCATCACACAGAAAGCCAGGTAATTGCTTTCATTATAATATAGTGTCCTTTCGGGAGGGCCAACATACTATGCTTGATGCACAGGGTCAAAACGGTCTCCACTCTGAGCTTTTTCTACTATGTTTTCAGGTACCTGAGTGTCCCACTGTCTCCACTGCCAATGTCTAAATGTAAAGGGAAACAACCATACAACTGTCTCAGAACATTGGTCTGGACCAGGGGTGGCCAATAGTGTGCCATGAAGGGCCAAGACAGTACAGGTTTTCCTTTCTTGGATACAAATAGGGGAGTTCCAAGGAAAACAAGAGCATAGTGTGCACTAACCCACAGGGCAAACGTTGATAAGCTTGCCATTGACAAGTGACGCTTTTCTGCAGAAAGCTTTTACAAAGTACAGTTCGGTGATTTTGACCTTTGACCCCAAAATCAATAGGCTTCTTGGGGTCACCATGCCTAACACACATACCAAGTTTGGTGGCAATCAGGCAATGAGGTAAGAAGATATCGTGCTCACAAGATTTTTACAAAGTACATGCCAGTGACCTTGACCTTTGACCACAAAAATCAATAGGCTTCTTGGGGTGACTATGCGTAATGCATATACCAAGTTTGGTGACAATTGGGCCAGTAAAACTGAAGTAATCTCACTCACAAGTGAAATGTTGCATGGCTGACTGATTGACTGAGTGGCTCCCCACACAGAGTCATGTCTAGCCCACTGGCTACGCTGTGGGAAAATGGTTGAGAACCACTGTAGGAAAATCAAAAAAGCAACTTTATTTGGCTGATGTAAACACCAAATCCCTGTCTGTCATCTGCTAAGCACTGGCACCTGCTGGACAGTTCAGAAATGTGCATCCATATCAAATTATGAATTTTATATTTAAAGGGTACAGTCAGTGCACGGTGTGTAAGTGCACTAGCATGTACATTGTATGTATTGAATATCGGTGGTAGTAAATCTTTGTGATGAAATAACTATATTAACAAACTGGTCAAACTGTGTATTAAAGATCCCAACAGGTCTAGTTATACAATTGACAAATGATGTGTATTTTAAACAACAACTTAAGTCCCAACAACTTGTAATCCCTTTGAAGATGTTGGACCGGCATTTTCCTTCATGCACATCTTCATAGCGTGTGCTACCACTGTGTGAACTTTTATTGAAATCTATCAACCATTTTATGGGGAGGTGCATTTATGAAGTGAATATCATATGGTGCATAAAATAAATATAAAAGTCCAATTATCTCCCCTTGAAGACATCGGACGAGTATTATTTTCCTTCATGCACATCTTCATAGTGCGTGCATTCGTTGTGTGATGTTTCACTGAAATCAAACCACTGGTTTAGGACTTTTTAAGACTCCTGGGCAGACGAGGGGATTCTCAACCCAAGTCTACTCTTCAAATACAAAATAGCCCAATTCCTATGACTCTGCCTGATTTGCATTGATTTGAGGCCAAATTATTGTCAATTTTTTGCCTTAATTCCTGATGGCATCAAAATTCAGTGCATCACTAGAACAGTTAGCGGTGTGTAGAGGTGCCCCTTTTTCTGTAAGATAAACATTTTTGGATATAACCACCAACCTTGGCACAGTGGAAACACTGGGAAAAACAGATGCGTTGCACTTGGGGTGAAAGTTATCCAAGTTCAAGTCCAACTTGTTTCTGTTCACACTCCACCACAAATGATGCTGTGCATGCATCAAATTTGGCGCACAGACTGAACTTAGGCCTACCACCTGTTGGTATACCTTTAAGGTCAAAAGGTCAAAGATCAAGCTTAGAGTTCTGTCCGTCTGCGCTATAATTACACAGCAAATGAAGCTTGGGCTACGAAACCTGCAAAACAGCACACTGGCCTTTACATCTGTTGACTTAAAATGACCCACAAATCAAAGGTATAATGTTACATAGTAGACCTGCTCTACATGTGAAATGCCTTGAGGTAACATCTTTCGTGATTTGGCATTATATAAATAAAAATGACTTGATACGAGACTTCATTTGAACAAAACTATACACAAACACTGGTGCACAACAATCTCCTGATCTCCCCAAGGAAACGTTCAATTTCTCCCCACATGTGTTCCAGCTGCTGCCTGCCTCCAATTTTTGCTGGAATGAAGCGACTCAGACAAGAGCTTTTAATTACCCACTCAAGTTCTCGCTATTCACAATGAAGTTGAAGGGTGGTCAGACTGAATATCCCCTCAACTTTGAAGGACAAGCTGTTGTTTTATGTGGGGTCTTCGTTTTCTCTGATCAATGAACCATGCAGTCTGCACCCAATAAGCAGAGCCTCTTCAGTCTTATCCTGAACACAACTGCTCTTCTGTCCTGCTAAAAGCCCAACACCACCTGCGCCATAGGATTACCAATCCAATCTTCAGTCTACTGTCTGCCCAAAAGGCTGACAATGCAGGAAATTTATTTGAAACCCTCTGTTGATAGCATGTGAACTGAGCCATGACAGGTAGTGTGAGAGCTGTACCGCCATGCCTGCTGCTGCTTTTGTTTAGTCAACCACATTATAGTGCAAACAATAAATGCTGGAGAAGCTACTCTGACTATTTCGCTTCAGAAAGTATTTAATTCTTTATTGCATACCTCAAAACTGTAGCAACTTGGGACCACACTGCCCCAATTATTCACTGTATGCTGTTTAACCCGGCATCTCGCTGATATTCCACATTGTACTTATTAGCATTTCACGGGTGTCAGAACACCAAACGTTTAGATCATCTTTTTTTTTTTTTTTACCCACGTCGCCAGAGGCAGAGTATGTCTAGGAACTGCTCGTGTGCATCTGTCTGTGCGTGTGCATCCATGTGGGTAATGTGTACGCAATATCTTGACAAAGCCTTCATGCATCAGGGTGAAACTTGGTACATAAGTCACCTCACTAAGACCTTGGACCAGCTGGATTTTAGCCATGTCTCAATTATAGCTGTACAGTACAGTACTAGTTCCGTACAGTGCCATACTGTTCGTATTTCTTCATGATTGAAGGGAATAAAGTCCAACAAAATGTTCATGTGTTCATCCCCTGATTTGTCTGAAGAAAACTGGCCGTAAAAGTGATGATTTGCATTCAACATAACCCGTTTGTCCAATTACTTATGGGCTCTGAACATGGAGCTCATGTTACCAGTGGGCGGCATCTCTGAGACATTGTGTATGTGATATCTTGAGAAATACTTCACATATGAAGGTGAAACGGTACACAAGGTCACTTCACGAAGACCTTGAACAAGTTTGACATTGGGCGCATTTTGATTCTAATTGTGGCCACCAGGGGATATAGTCTCTGAAACTTTGTGTACATGATATCTTGACACAGACTTTGTGTGTCAAGGCGAAACTTGGTACACAAATTCACTTCACTAAGACCTCAAATAAATTTGATGTTGGGCACATTTCAATTTTAACTCTGGCTGCTGGGAGCCGAGCCCTTGAAACCTTCTGAATGCAATATCTTGACAAAGACTTCAAGTATCAAGGTGAAACTTGGTACACAAGTTCACCAAACTAAAACCTCAGACAAGTTCAATATTAGGCTTGGTGACGCAGGTTAGGACAAGTACTGTCCTTGTTACTATAACGGTGATGAAACTCAGAGTTGATAGAATTGATGGGCACCCAAATCCAGAGTGTAATGTTTCCACATATGCACTAATGATTATGCTGGTACGTTATATTGCATTTTTCAAAAACACAGAGCTAATGATTCAGTGTAGAGGTGGTAGCATAGTGGATAAGCAGCTGACCTGCCAATCTGTAGACCTGGGTATGAATCCTGCTCATGCTACCTGTCTTAATCTGCATCGTGTCAGTCCTTTCATCTGTAAATGGGTACCAGTCTTGGATGGGGAAGTAACCTGCGTTGGACTGGCGTCCCGTCCAGGGGGACTTGTAGGCTGTCATTCACTTCACACTACACAAACCGGAAAAAGCACCAGCACCAAAGGGCCTCAGGGCCTACATAGGACTTACTTCTAATGATTCAGTGCAATCATAATAACAGGGTACGATGCCTGGAATGGCAATTTCAAAACTCCAAACTAGTTTAAAAACATTTGTTTTTCATTTATTTGAATAGTCATATTTTGAAACTTGTGCAGAAATGATAAATAAATCAAAATTCAAACTCATGCCTGATGTTTTTGGGAACATTGCAGTGAACCCTGTGTTGACGCGAGGTTTTGAACGCATTCAGATTGGCTTAATCTTGGTTGTTGGAACTGCTTTCTCTGCACAACAAAACACAGTGAAAATAAAGTGCAGACATGAGGCACATCAACTTTGTAACAGATGGTGAGAAAAACTTCTAAGCAGTGTTACACAATATGAGTTTCATGCCAATATGACTCAATGCAAACAGCAACAAATGCACACTAAAAATGTGCTAAAAGTGCTGTAACATTTTGCCATGAAAATATTTAAAAAGAAAAATCCTATAAAATATTTGTTACACTGTATGCATTTAAGAAACACTTTACAATGTGATAAAAAAAAATCTGCATAATGTGAGAGAAGGAACTGCTCATATAACTGTCATGTTAGACAAACAATATCAAACAGCCACAATCTTTGTAACAGATGGTGAGAAAATCTTCTAAGTAGTGTTACCCAATACGAGTTTCATGCCAATATGACTCAAGCAAACAGCAACAAATGCACACTAAAAATGTACTAAAAGTGCCTTAACTTTTTGCCATGCTCTTCCTGGAAAATATTTATTCCCTTAAAAAAGAAAAATCCTATAAAAATATTTATTATACTGTATGCATTTAAGAAACACTTCACAAAGTGATAAAAAAAATCTGCATATGTGAGAGAAGGAACTGCTCATATAACTGTCATGTCAGACAAACAATTCAAACAGCCACAATCTCTACATCATGCGACTTTATAAATTAACATTATTTTTTTAAAGTATGTTTCTAAAAATCAGACATAGCATTCAGTCATGAGATTTTTATTTTTATTTTTTAGTATTCAACACTTGTTTCTTTTTTGTTTGTTTGTTTAAGAATAGCGTGCACTTATCTGGTTTACAAACCAACTCTTCACGTGTTGATTAACAACACGTCACAGTTCAATGTTCCTAACTGAAAAATTGTAGAATTGAAGAACACACATTCCTGCTGGTTCATTTATTTGAATATTTATTTTGGCAGCTAAGAATTATTAAAAATGAAAGCATAATACGAGGCAGGAGAACCTACAGGGACAAGCTGCAGTCAGAGTCTTTCAATCATGTTGTGATTATGATTTATGCAAAACATTTTGTGTTTGACTCTGACACGCACCCCTCGCTCTGCACCTTACTTTCTACCACGGCACATCAGAAAAGCCACACAAAGGTCTTAATGAACCATAGCCCAGAGCTATTTACTGTGGAAATATTGCTGTACAATAGATACACAATTGATACTAATGCCCTGGTACGTATACTCACTTTGGAGTGTTCACTTCTTTGTGTGCCTACAGGTAGAGCTGAAACATAGGTAGATGAGTTGAACATGGACTCACTGAGGTGTCAGCACAAGACTAAAAGCAGATTTCTTTCTGCTGAATTCAATCAACCTGAAAAATATGAACGTCAACCCAGAGGAGAACAGCTGAGGGGCATTATTGTCAGAGCCTCACAACAAACATCTAAAGGTTGTTTTTGATATTATATCATTATCCTCCTGAGACCCAAGTTTGAACAGGAATTGGGTTTTACAACACATGTTGTCCCCATATGTGGACGCCGGTTCTCAGGAGGTTAAAGCATCACTACAAACACAAGGGGCTCTATCTTCATAATATATGGCACATGGGTTATAACACATGGCACAAATGGATTTCAGGCGTGTCCAACTCCAATTTGCTATTCAAAGTAAGTCTTATATAGGCCCTGAGGCCCATCGGGCTGGTGCTCATCTACGGATTCTGAAGCGTGACGCAAACGAGAGTCTTCGACTTCCCCTGGACGGGACACAAGTTACTTCCACAGCCAAGGCCAGTGCCCTTTTACAGGTGGGTGGACTGAGACAATGAAAATAAACTGTCCTGTCCAAGGACACAGACAGGTAGCTTGAGCAGGATACAAACCCAAGTCTACAGACAGGTGAGGTCCTTATTCACTAAGCTACCTTCTTTACAATTTGCCATTTACACAGTGCATAATACAAGCATGGAATAGGGTGCTGGACACGAAGAGGTTGTATTCAGCCACCTAATTAATCACAGGCATGTTTTAGGCAGAAGGTAAAATCAACTAATCAGTGTCAACTGTCATTTCCTTGAAATTACAAGTGAGCCAAGTGCTGGTGTATTGCTATTGAGAGAGCAAACAGAAGTGAGAGGTTTTCTGGCGAGGATACAAATTGGTACACACAAAGAATGCATGCAACAAGTAGGCAAAAAAAAAAAAAAGACGGACAACAGAAAAATACCAAAATTACAACAAAAACCTGGACGTGCAGTGACTGCTTGGATTACCACTTTTTGCCTCCATCGGGATGTGTGAAAATTCATTCTCAGTATGTGAAATACCTTCACTGACCAGGCACCATGGATGTAAGAGAGGGACTCGACACACAAATTCCTGAATAAATGGAAGGACAAGGAATGCAAGTCCACACCGAGAGTTATTGACTGCAGCAGTGGCAGTGGTTTAAAAAAAAACACACACACAAAAAAACTGTTCACTCTGACCCAAAGCAAAATGTGACCGCTACAGTGTACACTGTGCTTCTTTAAACTGGGTGGAAAATGGGGCCTCACAGTATTTATCTACAAATAAAGTGAAAGTACACTGATATCAATGTACACAAATTTTAAGGTTGAGAATTAGGGTTAGGAACCACTGTGGCCGGGGAAATAAGTCCTACATAAGCTCTAGCAGCCGGTGCTTATCCCCGGATACCGTAGCAGGGAACGGTTGACAGTCTACGACTCCCCCTGGACGGCACACCAGTCCATCAGAAGTTACTTCCCCAGCCATGGCTAGTACACATTTACAGCTGGGTGGACTGGGACAATACAGTGTTTTATCCAAGGGCACAGACAGGTCGCATGAAGCACAGACCTGGAACTGAACCTCAGTCTATATATTGGTAGTCCATCTCCGATGCCAAAGAGCCGCCTACTTTGCTCTGTGGTGGAAAATGGTGGAATTCTGTGAAATTCCAGTTTTCCCGTTTTCTGTTGTGGACCACAGTGTGGTCTACAAGGTGAGATGTGGTCAACACAACAATGGCACTTGTAGAAATAGAAAAGGTTTCAACAGCTGATAGCGAAACATCCATTTGTAATGACATCACCCCTGAAAATCCCATGCAGACATCCATTTTAAGATGGTGACCACAATATCATCCCTAAATGACCAACTGTTTGTTGATGTATTATATATCATAATGATCCTGTCACTTTGGACTGGCATGACCCTTCAGGGTGTGAGTGTGCTGCCAAGAATTGAGCCGTCTCTTTGAGGTCACCCTTAACACAGCTCCAGAGAATAAGCATGTCCACACACACACGCTTTTCTTTTACGAGGCCTCTGGGCAACATTTGTCCCGTATTCCTCATTGGGACCATCTGCACCAACATCATTCACTGATCAGAAAGCTGTTTAATTCCAGCAAAAACGCAAAGATGAAACACCTAATGCAAGGTAATGCGTACAAACATTCACATTCATATTCAGTTTGGTGTAATAATTAACTGACATGAATCGAAAATCAATTTTAAAGTAATAGATACGGCTACATCGATACACAGAGCCCTGAATCTATTTAAATGTACTATGAACCGGTCAATGGCTTGATTTTAATGTTGTAAATTGGTCGAGTTAATCTTGTTTCGCTGCTACTTCCATGTCTCGTAAAAGTTCAAAGGTCAGCACGAGGTTCTCACAAGATTGGTGACAGGAACGTTTAACTCTGCAAAGTAAAAACAAAGGCATCATGACCGATAGTGGTACGCAGTATAAGGGATAAATATACCCATTTGAACTTTATGTTCGGTTCACAATTTGTTAATAGTGTCCAACCGGTCCAGAACGGGAAAGTTATGCTATTTATGCTACGCTAACAACAGCTGGCTTCTTCTTCTGGGCTTCTTCTATACTGCGCTTTCTGCTACTGTATGTGGTGTTGCCCCGAGTGGCAAACAAAAGGCAAGCAGAGGCAGCACCAATGTGCTGCAGCACAGTAGTAAAAACTTTTAGATCCCTCGTCTTTCATGAAATATATATTTGAAGGCAATCAATGCCACTTTTGATTTATCATGGAAAATGAATGTCAACATTAAACAAAGAATTGTGTCAGATTGCATCATACTGCATTGAATTGTTCCATAATAAAAAGTATCGCTCCTGAATTGTATGTTGCCCATGTATCTAGATATGTATTGTATCATTTTATATGGGAGAGATGCACGCCCTTTATATTCAGACACGTGCAAAGGAAAATTCCTTTTAGAGCTTAAAATTAATTTTTGCTTTTAATCCCTCACGTCAGACAGGTTGGTCAATTTTATGTTAAATACTATATCAACTGCAACTTCTTGTCATAAACAACACTTAGTAAGTAGATGAGCTCCAGTTTTTTGCAATTGCATAAATCAATTATAACTAAATACAATTTCTACACAGGAAAAGCACTTAAATATCCAACATATTGTTACACATTTAAAGTAGACATTTTCAATTGTAAGGGAAAGTTTAATGTTATGAATTCTAATGTCATGTTTTACTATATCTATATCTAGGTATAGATATAGATGCATGTATGTGTGTGTGTGTGCTTTGCGTGTGTGTGCTTTGCAGCTGAACCAAGCTTAATTTGAATTTTATTGCTTACTTAAGTTATAGATGATGGAATGTCTTTTCCCACTTCATAATAGCAAACACTGCTTCGTGCTGGGTAAAAGACCCTGGTAAGAAATAACTAACCACAGGTATTTTGCGCTGTGACAGGCGATCGCTTACTGTGATGTCGCCAAAAGTGCAGCATGATTGAAAGTTATGACCTGTCTGAAAGTCCTACAGCAGCAGTTTTCTTCTCTGCGTGATCCGGTGTTGATTTAGCCTTTAGGATTTTTAGTGGCCTTGCTGTCATAACTGAAAGCCAAAAACACTTCATAAGGAAACAAAATTCCACGACGGATTCATTGGCCACAAAGGACCGTAGAATGTGTTGTGAGTGGCTCTTAAACAGTAAGATACACTTCCCCCAATTTTTAGTCCAGCAAGAGCAACTGCCACCATTAATGCCACTTTCTTGCAATAGATTAAAAATAATAAAATTACATTTATGGCTTCTTCTCCTAATGTACATACACTCAGCAGGAGAACATAAAGGAAGAGTAAGAATAAGACCTATACATGCCCTGAGGCCCATTGCTCATCTCCAGAGACTGTAGCATGAAGCAGATAAGAGCCTATAACTCCCCCTCGACGGGATGCCAGTCCCTCGCAGTTTACTACCCGGCCACGGCGGGTACCCATTTACGCCTGGGTGGACTGGAACAATGCAGATCAAGTGTTTTGTCAAAGGACACAGACAGGCAGCCTGGAGCAGACACACCTAGAATCGATCCCTGGTCTATAGGCTGGTCATCCAACTCCTATGAACGAAGTTGGAAAATTCTCCATATGTTTGTTAGGTTTTTGAACTACACACACAAACAAGTGGAACAAAACATCAAGGTGCAAACCACATAGCACAAATGCTTTAGGGGCGTGTCCACCACAGTGCTAAATCTCAGTGGAAACCAAGTCGCTGTGCACAAAGGGGCTGAGTCAAGTCTCCACATTATTCATGGGCATATTGTGGCCCTTACACAAAATTAACCAATCAGAGTATCACCTGCAGTTCCCTTTAAACCAGAGTTCATCCGGCGCACAGTGCTGTGGTTTTAAGCAGATGCAAGTGAGAGACATTCTTACGAGGAAACAGATCTGCACGCAGCAAGCAGAAGTACCATAAAACACTGGAAGTGTATTAACTGGTGTGACCTTTGGAAAAACACCTGCTGCACACTGCTGCGTGTTCACTGACTGGCACACGGTAATAGAAGGATTAGGAAGAACGAGTCCACACTGAGGCGCGTCGCTCGCAGCACTGTTAACGGTAAGGTAAAACCTGTTCACGTTTACGCTGCTGTGCGCTCTGCGTTCGTACAGACGTGGAGGGAATGTGAGAGTTCGTTTTCTGTTAAGGTTACCATAATGTGGTTATTGGTTGTAGCATGTTTTACATCAAAGCACAGGATATTATGCATACTAATAATGTATCATCAGCATTACACATTTTTGTTTCAAACCATGTTTAATGTCTGGACCCTTGCGATAACTCAGTCCCATGTTCATCAACCTCATCTCAACAAAGCCCCAGCCATGGGAAGGCAGGAAAGCAGCATTAAAATAGAATTATTAAAGTTTTGTTTTTCTATTAGTTGTTGCTTTTATTTAGTTGTTAAATTTTGTGTTTTTGTTGTGTTATGTGCTCATGTGGATAACTTCACATCCCAGGTCTTTCTGACTATTGCATTTATTTATTTATTTATTTTAAATAGCAGAAACTGACTATGCTGGACTTCAGACCGGGTTTTTCGCCGTCTGTTGCACAAAAGCTTTCTGGTGTCAGACCATATGCACGCACCTTAGTTCTAAATTAAGAGATCTACATGAGCACAAGTAGACTGATGATTTAGAGAATGTCAGTCATGGGTGAAAAAACCGTAACTGCAATGGGTGGGCACTTGCAATAACACTTGCATTGCAATGTGAGCCGCTTTGTGCCGGGTAGAAGACCGGGCCCTTTTCCTCACAGAAAAGCTCAGATCACACTGAAAAAAGTGAAACTTAAATCAACTTTTAAAAAATAAAATAATTTGTTACACCTAAATTTCTTAGCTTTTCCTCAAACTACATTTATAATATGCTTGAAACCTTAAATTATAAATATACTTTGAAAGAAACTAATAAATTTAGGTGTAAAATTTTTTTATTTTTTTTTATTTTTTTTAAGTTGGTCGAAGTTTCACTTTTTCAGTTTACATGAGAATATGCACATACAAATTGGGGAGTTTTCTCATTGCTGTGATCCATTTTCATTGTTATTTTTTATGCATCATTAGAGTAATTATTGTGGATAATGTACAGAACAGTTGCATTTCAGTAGTTTTCTGAAGAAAATTCAAAATTTACCCAAAAACTCTTAATTTATGTAACAGAATTGAGACAGAATTTAATTATAATTTGGAAGAAATAGAATGTAGTATTTTAATCAAAGCATAAATTGTATTTCTTAGAAAATACGAATTACTGAAAACAGTGTAATGGATATTTGGTCAAGTAGTATCACCATCCAGGCTTTGGTTGCATAAAATATATTTCTATCCATCTGCCAAAGCTCTTCTTATGACAGATCAAACTTATGCTGCTCATCTGGAATTCTCTGCTCATTTTTCTCTTTTGTCCCTGATTCATCACTCCTCTGTCCTTTACTCAGTTGCACTCCGTCTCGTGCACTTCATCATTTTCATCGCCACAGTCAAAGAGGTGAGAAGGACACAGAAAATAAAGAATGATGGTGGATTGGGGGAAGTGAATAAATAGACAAGAGAAAGCAATAGAAAATAGGAAAATAAAAAAGTTAGAAACTGACTGAAAGAACAAAGGACACACTGGTGGTGTCTTTGTAAATGGGGACAGATTTAACAAAAAAAAAAACAACAACAAAACAATACGGTGTTTGTGTGGGAGGAGTGTTTAGAGTGAGAAGAGAGTCAGCCAAAAGCATCATCCCTGGAAGAGGGTGGAAGTTCAATTCAGGTCAAGGACAGTCCAATACAGATGGACACATCACAGGGTTTCCTGGATATTGAGGTTCTACTGGTTTTGGAATTTTTCCTGAACTTGGAATTACATTTACAAACTATATTTTAATGAACAAAGCCTGTCGTTCCTACTAAGAGACTTTATACCCCAAATGATCCATGTTTTGAAGTGAAAAATAATAATAACCGTATTCAACCATTTAACCGCACAGATTAGCCTAATTAGCGCACATCGGGCCTCTGGGGAGGGGTCTGTGGTGCTATTTCCACCATCCGGGACCATTTCTGGATCAAAACAAGCCACCTGGATCACCCAGATTTGTGCCATTCACAGCAATAGTTGGCATCAAAACATAATGTTAACATACAGAAACCTACCTTTTGCGGTGTTTTACTTCAGTCTCAGAAGACGGGGGGGTTCCTCAGCCGAGTCCATGTCATAAATAAACCAGGTTTCATTGCCCGCATGTAGCCTTGCTTCGATTCCTGTTTCAAAACGAGCTGCCACTGGATTGCTGTGGGAACACTGCAACTAAACCCACACGGAGCTCTATAATCCAGGATATGGATTATAAAAATAATCAAAGCTGGTGAGTTTATATGCATTAATTTTTTGAAGTTTATATATTGTTAAACATTTGACACGAGATGTGGTGCCGGGTGATGGCTGGATGTGTGGATCAACTAAATGAGCCATTAAAAAAAACAAAAACAAAAAAACACGCACACAAAAAAGCCCAAACTGAATATGCACTGTAAAAGTCATGTCCAAAAACGGTCACAAAATCAGTCACATATTGAAAATGCTGCCACACAAACGCACGAGACTGGTGCGTGTGACGCACGTGTCTGACGCAACATACAGCATGTTTCAGGCGTGATGCGTTACGGACGTGAACACACCTGGAGTCCGACGTGAGCGGTCAGACCAAAACAGAGCAGTGACGTTTATCGGCACCAATCACAGCATCAACTTGACAAGTGACAGCTTAACGAGCTGTTACGCTGAAATGCGCTGGCGAGAACCCTGATTTAGGCGTCATGTAAAACAAATAATGGTTTTAATCCGTGCAATGATAAGAATATTTTCATGAGGTGCACCCACAGTGCATGCTTAAAAGAACGATTTCGGGGGCACACAGTGTTCAAAAAAAAAATTTTTTTTGCGTACAGTGCGCTTAAATGGTCGAATACGGTATATGTGAAATGACAGAAATTACAGTGTGGTAATTTTTTTTTCCCCATTCAAAGATTTCACTGAAACTCTGAAATATTACAAGAGGTTGATGATACATAATCGTTACACTGGCTTGAGGAGGTGGTGGCCTCGAGGTTAGAATGGAGGGCTTGTGACCAAAGGATCATCGGTTGGTTTCTCCACCAAACAGAAAAATCAATAAGGTGCCCTTGAGTAAGTTGCTGAATCCCCAAGTTGTTCCTCGTGTGTAGTTGAGCGCCTTGCATGGCAACATGCTGACGTCAGTGAGAGAGTGAGTGAGTGAGTGAGAGAGAGAGAGAGAAAATGGCATCATTGTAAGGTGCATCTGCATCAGACGGAAAAGCTCTATAGTTATGCTGTCCATTTTATGTTCACACTCACACTTATTGTGAATCTGACAATAAGCACATGCATGTGGCAAAACAGCTCAATAGTGACCCCAACAAATATTCAACGAAGCAGGTCTCGCAGTATGTTCCACCTAGATTTACAAAATTTGGTACACGTGTATCATATTAAGATCTACAAAAAAGCCTCTTAATGACATACTGTAAACCCAACAGGAAGTCCGACATTTTGCATTTAGCAGCCATTTTCTTGTGATCTCCACACATCGTACTTTAACAAACGTCTCCTATGGAATCCTATGAGCTGATGAATTCTTCAGCTCGTCTTCAAATTCTGCCAGGCAACGTGTGGCGTCGAGGCTGCGGTCGCCACAGGCTCCGACTGGCGTGGAGTTCGAGGGCCCGATCATTGCTGCTTGCAGTTTTAATTGTCAAATTACATTTGGTGTCTTAAAATGGGTCTGAAACACCCAAAGTGCTGCAATTCCTACATCGTTTCCTACAATTTATATGCAAATACCCCCAAATTAAAGTAGACAGTCTGTGCTATGAGTTCATATTCAGTATTTGCTTTCAACTCGAACAAGCTGTGACAGAGGGCAAATATAATTTTAAAAAACTGTCAACATCCACATATATATGGACATAACTGTATGAACAACATCAAAATACTCTCACAAGTATTTACTTATGATGTGTAAAGGCATTTTACACCAGAACCATGGCATTTTGCAAAATGGAGACAAAGCTTTTTTTCAAATGACATTCAAATACACGCCTATAACACAGAACCTAATTATTATAATAAGTCACTGCTTCATCAAAAACATTTTAACATTTACAGGAGGAGGAAAAGACAATATCCAGGTCAGATCAGGTCTGGGAACATGCCCTGGTGCCGTGTGTCGCTGCATTAACCACAATACGGAACCTTATTGGGTCCCAGATAGCAACCACCCAGCAAGACAACCGCTCCATCCCCACCTCTCAAAAGTAACCATCGATCTGTCATAGCCAGGTGAAACCTGGGGGTGCCCTTGGCCTTCTCCAGCCACTGGGGTCCTCAATACTGAGGCACCTGTATGCTCGATCATGTCCAGAGAAACTCACCACATGGCCAAAATGTTGCAGCCAACATTCCCTCACAGTGCAAGTGATAGCCCTCATCCGAGTCTCCCTAAAGGGCCTATCACACTGGGCTGCAAATGGTGGCGAATGGCGGCAACTAGATGCAGACACGAAATTGCGAGGAAATAGGCGAATAGTGGCCAGGTCGCACTTGCACTCACACTGAAGTGGAAGTGCGACACAATAGCGGGTGGCTCACGCATGACGCTCGACACACACGCGGCATTCGCTCGTCATGTGAGGGACCTCTCAGCGATAGTCGGGCCAAAAATGCGCCTGGATGTCGAGCGAATGCCAGGCGGCATTTGCGGGAGTCTCGAGCGACATTCGTGCGCCATGAATGAACGCATGAATGACAATGAATGACACGTGGGAATGTTGCCGGACACTTGCGTGAATGCCATGCGACACTCGGACAACATTTATACGTAACGATTGAGACATCAGGACCAGACACACCGTCAGAATTCCAGTGTTGGAGTTGCCAAATCAATCGTGGCTGTGCCTTTTAATTACATAAATTAATAGCCCGCTATTTAACTGACTAAAACACAGCTGACCAAGATAGCACTATTACTATGTGTGGTTCATAGCGAGTTTGCTTTCTTTTTGCGTCTAAATTACTGTTTATTCATGTGTCATTACCTACGGTGGCTGTCCGTGGTTCTGACGCACAAGCAGACTCTTAAAAAAAAAAAAAAGAAAAAAAAAAGAAGAAGAAAGGCAGCCTTCTTGCGCCCTCAGACATTACAGGGTCGTTAAACACCCACCGAGACCAGCTTTATGAGTGACCCGCAGATGTGAATCCAGATCGGATCCCAGGTGGGCGAGCCGTACGTTTATATCCCCACAGTGTTTAAAATCAACTTTATCACCATGCGGAGCTGCCAGCTGGACGGACCTCACTCTGTCTGCTTGGAGACATTAAGATTTATATTTTTATTTCAAATAAAATTTCAGGGTGGACCTGTCGAAATGTGACGGTGAAAATACAGTGTGGGCATTTCGTGCGTCTCGGCATCAGAATGCCTCAAACCCCCCACAATTACAAGAAATGTCCACACTGTATTTTATGAAATAATAACAACATACAAGCATAGTAATAAGATAAATGCATGATAATAACATACATTTTGGAGGCACGCTGCCACCTCGCTGGCTGTCCTCTGGACGTAAAAATAATCCACAATTCATAAACTGCCGGCTTCTACTGTCCATCACGCGGTAGAAATGTCCACCCATTCCTGCTGCATAGCGCACATGAAAGCCACTGTCTGCAGGTATTGTGGGACTGATCATATTATGTCCAACATCAAATTTATATATACTTTAATATAAATTTGATGCATACCTCATAATTTCATGTCATAATGTTAAAA
>OMMV01220929.1:0-14808 GCA_900302635.1 Chatrabus melanurus | reverse complement strand
ATTAGCTCAACCAATAATTTGCATCATTTTTTACAAAAATTTAAGCAACTTTAACTTTTGACCCCTGTACAAACTGAAATTGACCTTTGTCACCATTGTTGCTGTTTTTGCCCCATAACTCCATAACATTCAGTCACAGATAGTCCAAACTATACCTTTTTAGAATCGTTATGATCAGGCAAATAATATGGTATATGTTTCAATATGATTGAAGGATTTTACATTTGTCTGGATGCCATCTTGGAAAATATGGTGGCCATCTTGGATTTTTGAATGGCTAACGGGGTTTTCTGAAAGAGTCAATTCTGGACATTGTTCATGCCAAATTTGGTGCTTGCGTCACAAAGTGAACGATTATGCTATTACCTGCCCCCACTATAAGCAGCTTTCATAGAAAAAGAGGGAGGGCGGATGATCGAAGGGACATTCCAACGTGCGGATACGGGATAGTGTTAAAAAGTCTTGTACGTCTCGTATTTTGTATGGAGGCCGATCGCGACCCGTTCGTCATAAATGCGTTCGATTCTTGCGCACGCCGGCCGTTTTCGCAGCGCGATGATCAGATGGCAGCAGAATGAAAATCTGGTCAAAAATCAACATATTTCAGTGACATTCCTGGGGCTGCAGAGGTGTTTATTTTGATTGATCAATTTAGGGTAAATGAAACCCGAATCATTAAATCCGTGCGCGTCTCCTGTCCCGGTGCGCAGGACTCACTGCGCTCTCACTCAGCTCATTCGCTCTCGTCATTTTCATGCAGAGCATTGCGCTGCGGTTGCATTCAGTACACAGCACAGTGCATGTTTAAAAAGAACATTCACACACTGCTTCGCATTAAATACGCAACACGTCTGTTTATTAAGGCAGAACATCAACCGTCCTTTTCAGTCTCGCTGTTTAGGTATCGCGCACCCGCGGTGAAAGTTAAAAAAAAAATTCACTCTCCTTACCTTCAAATATACACCAGGTGTGTTTCTGATATATGGCGTATGTGATGTAAACTTCTTACCACAGCACTTTCCACATAAATAAACGAGTTTTTCCATGTGTTTTCTTCCTGCTTACAGAGACTGTGCAGGCGCGTAGCCAGAGGGGCGAGGGGTGGGAACGGCCCCCCCAACCCCCTCAGAATAAAGATCCATTTTTGTTGATATTTTACTTATTTTTGTGCACATAATAACAATACTGTTAATAATAATAATGAAAATATTATTTTTGCAAGCCAATTATACAGTTTTTGGCCTCCTTAAATGTTTATATTTATGTATTTCCCAAGTTTGTGTCTAAACCTTTTTTCAGGAGGTCTGTGAGTGACTAATTGGATAGGAGGCCAAAAATGGCAACCACCAAAAAAGTATGGAGGCCGAAAAATGTTTTTTAACGTTATGGCATAAGGTATCGTTATTTCTGTGACACGTCACAGAATTGCACCTAATTATTTTGCTAGTAAAATATTTATTTGGGGGTGGGGGTCCAAATATACTGAGTTCACTTTGTGAGATTTTGCAGAAGACATGAAGGAGGAAGCACGTGTGTGCATGCACAAGGTTCAAAGTTCATGCTGCACTTGATGTAACCTTGGAACTCAGAATTACCTATTTAAAGCTGTGATGAAACATTAGTCTCACCACTGACTCATTCTGGCAAAACAAGTAAAAATGTTGTAACTGTCAGTAATGTTAGTATTGACTACTGATGCAGTAGACCTGTGTGAGTGTTGTCTTACCCGTCCAGTAGATATCCAACAAAACTTTCATGTGAAGTATGTCCAGATTTTATTCTGGTTTCTTCCCAACGGGATCGCTGGTCACCTATGTTTACTAGCTGTGTCTGTCGCTGGTTTTCTGCTTCAATTTTACATTAGTCTTCTGGTGTTTCAGTCGCAGTTGAAGGTCTACCATGTTTCTTCGGCTCACACTAGTATGTGTAGCTTATCAGTGCAAGTCAACTTTTGAATGGCATAGTTTCCCAGAATACCGTTGAAAACACCCCCTCCACAGAAAGAGTGTCATTGCATCAAAGAAGCCACTGTATTTTAACCCATGTGGGTCAAAATTCCAAATTGTTTCCAGACTAGGGAAATTTTGATCATATTGGCAATATAAGATTCTGAACCCTTTATTTGAATACAAGGGAACAAATTTATAGTGGTGCAGAAGACCATCCTTTTTTATGAGTTAAACAGTAAAAAATCGAAAGGGGCTAGACCTTTAAGCTAATACAGATCACCAGATGTCTTAAAAACAGAAGTTTGTTGCCAAAACTAACCAACAGACCCTATCTACAGGTGAAGGATGCGTGGGTGTGTCACACATAACACACTAGCTCAGTGGGCCTGTCTCACAATGTACATAGTTGTCCAGATATGATAGTCTGTGACATATGTCACAGAAATCTTAAACGAGGTGTTTCAGACCTAAATTTTGTTTATACTGGGACAGTTTGCATAAACAGAAACAGGACTTTGGGACTTTGAGGATATTTAATAGGAAACTCCAACCATATTTAAATGTAAAATGTAGATGAAAGTGGAATATGGACCCCTTTAAGAAAAAATTTCAATGTATCTACCCTTAAAATTTCACTGATTAGCCTGTTTGAGTGTTGCAATTACTTTACAGCCTCAATTCATTTGTACTGTAATTTGATTGATATCTGGAAGAATGCCATATCTTTCTACTATATTTTCTGTACTTTCTACTGCAATCCTGCTGACAGCATGCAATAATATAATTAATAAAATGTCAATGGATTACAGTTGTTAAATTACCAGCCTGCCTTGGTGCAGTTCTGATTCATACAAGGGGCGTCTGAGTCATATTGTGGGTGCGGGGGGGTGATGGATTTGTGCAAACGTTGTTGTCTTTGAAGGTCTGTGCTGTGCTGTCTGTCCCCAGGTCAGTACGAATGCTGTGCGACTACACTGGAACAGGTTCAGAGCTCAGCTTCTGCAAGGGGGAGGAGCTTGTGGTATTAGGAGGTGTCGACCAAGACTGGATTCGCTGTCGTCAGGGAGACAACGAGGGGCTGGTACCTATTGGCTACACCTCCCTCATCATGTGACTCCAGCACTGTAACTGCTGCAATCAATCAGTGAAATACAAAATAAAACGATTATTTTTGTCAAATATTGAGAGGTTGTAGTGAGGCGCCACTACTCTAAAAGGGATATTTCACACTTGCTTGGTTGGAGTTTGATTTGAGTGCATCGCGCCATCTGTTGTGTTTTACTTGAATCAGGAGCAGACTGCAACTCTCTCTCCTTTATGAACATATGGGAGGTTGTTGTTTTGTTTTTTTTTAAACATCCATTTTGGCAGCATTAAACTAATGGATTTTAGCAGCAGGAATGCAACAGATGGTGCGAAATAATGACTCAAGTCAAATTTAGACCATTTCACAGCAGACGATATCATCTTTGGTGTTGGAGTGAAGTTTCCCTTTAAATGTTCTCCTTTCTTCTATCGACCTTCCATGTCAGCCACGGATCTGAAAATGATCCCTGCGGAATTCTGCGGGATCAGCAACAACTTTTCTGCTTTAGCAGATTCACGTCCTTTCAGATCAGCAGCTGCCTGCTCTGAGGGGGCGACAGCCTGCTCGTATCCACGGTACCGCTTCCAGCTGTTCGCCACAAAGAGTCGCGGCTGACGGGCGTGCGAGTGGAGGAAGCATGTTGGAGTACTGAGCCGTAGCTCCTGTTGCATACTGCCAGCGGTGGGCACAGCTGACCGAAAAGTTAGCTTTGATAACCGCTAATCCACTAACGGAAAAGTTAACGCTAACCCAATAAACCACTAAAACATCTAGCTGAAGCTACTGATAACTGCTGACTTTTATTATGTGAATTTAGCTTTAGCTTGGTGTTTTGGCTCTAAACCCCTGAAAAACAGACCTAAAGTGCTGAAAAATGTTAATATGTTGCAGCGTAAACATGGAGGATCCCAAAAAGTTTTAGCACGCCAAGATCAGATGATGATCAAGATGTACATAAATAATTAAATGAACAAATGAAATTAAACTGCAGTTTCTATTCAACATGCAGTTGATTCATAGTATAGAAAGTATTAAATGAATAAGAAATAAAAATAGACATGGAAAATAATTTTAATCTAATTAATGGATTTATTATTCTGGTTTGACCTCCTGCTGCTGCGTCTCCTCGAGGTGATGCGTTTTGCCTTCGCTCAAAGTGTCCGTTGCACTTATTGGATTAGTGTTTGAGCTCCAACAGGAACAAATGTGTGATTTTTAGGGTTTACAAATGTTTTTGACCATTAAATTTTGTTCAAAAAAATGTTAGCTGACAAAGTTAGCAGAACTGAATTTAGTGGAAGCTAATTAGTCTGTTAAAGGCGCAGTCACACCGATACGTTTGGACCAACTTAGACAAACGTATTTGCAAATGTCAGTGTCCGCTAGCAGCCGGCGTCCTCCGCCGATGAACGTCGACCGCGTCCAATAATTTTCAACATGTTTCAAATTCCTCGCCGTTTACCGACATACCTCTGGCTACGTTGGAGACCGTTAGAGAAAGTTGAACTCCGCTACAACCAGGTTAGCCTCTGTTAGCATCCGCTAGCCGCCGCTGGCTAATGTTTGGGTGCTGCTTCGCCCTGCCTGCTCAGAATCACTGGACAGTGGCGTGTCCCCCACACACACACACACACACCTTGCCACGTTGGCAAAAGTGCCGCTTGTTCTAATGGAGCGCTAGGCTAACGCCCGCCTCCGCTAGCACCATGTTGTGGGACGCCGTGCTGCGTTTGAGGTTCACTACCAAACTCCGGTCACGTGAGTTTTGCTGACGTTTGGCCAATTTTCTCAACTTTGCCCTGCGTTCACCACACGGTGGGGTAAACGTCTTAGTGCGCCTTAATGGTTTTCAAATTTCGCTGAAAAGCTAATCCACTAACAAAGAGTTAGCTTGGCTAATTAGCTGCTGAGCTGTGCCCACTGCTGCATACTGTGTAGTACTGTAATGAACTGTAGCTGTGCTCATCTGTGTTCTATTGACCTTTCACCCTTAAAGGCCGCTCACCTTTATCGCCAGGTTCATGTGTGTTTGACATGTTTCTGCTCCTATATTTGACTGTATAAATATACATAATATATATAAATCTAGGTATATATATTGAGATTGATATAAGAAAGATAATTAAGAGAATGGTGATAGTGAAACAACACTGCAGCCACTTTGAGGAAACGGACAATTAGAAATGAATGGATTCATTCTTTCACTCTTTTGACCCACGTGCAGTGGCTGTGAAACATGCAAAACTGCAAGGATTGAGTTTTCTTTCAGTACGTGATCCAGTGTCTTCGCTCCCGTGTGCACTGTGCATTTCCATCTACCCCCCCCCAAAAACAGACTGCATTTAATCTCATACTTGTAAACGCTGTATGCTTTGAAATGTGCCATGAATGCCTGAAAATGTCGCCCTTTCCTACCCGGTTAAAGAAATTAATCCGAAATGAGACGGCAGCAACCCGTAATTAACGTTGCTACTAAATCTGTGCACGGGCTGAAGGAAGGCGGAGCATCAGCCTCACAAGGGTGCACTCGAATTATCTTCAACACTATCTGATTGTGAATGCAGAAAGAGAATTCCACATATATGTAACTCATAAAGCTCTTGTAAAGTCTGTGGGTTTGGTGGCTGGTCTTCACCTTGTACCTCAGCTTTTGTATTTATCATATTCATTGCTATTAATGATAGTGATATAGTAAATGTGATAATCGTGGAAGTACTAATGTTACTCATATACAATATGTTGCCTTCATGCTTTTTGCTATTCTTTAGATCCCGTGCCGATGACTATGCATCTAAGTAAATCTACATCTTTTTTGTTTTTGTTTGTTTTTAAATGGAGTTCCCGTTTCATGCAAGTTGATACCTGTAGCCTGTTACAACAAGATGAGGCCAGAAAAATCAAAGTTAACCTGAGGCAAAGTTTTCCGATGGCACATTACTTGTTACGTCACAAGTCACCCCACCAAGCACATAGTTTGATTTTAATGCCAAATTATATAAAACATTTTTAAAAATTCATTCTGCATTACATCACGATATGTTGAAAGACATATTTAGTTCTGTTAGCTTTACCTCTTATTCTTGTGATATTAAATATATTTAATTGCCAACATATCACTGAAGTATGGCAGTGGGGGGTCAAAGGTAAAAACAATTTCAGAGAATTTTCACTTGGAGCAAATGCAACATTTTGGTTTCTGAGTAAAAATCTGTTCTCTTGCTTCAGTTATTACTGAGACTTCAATTACTGATAAAGTGTTCCATAAGAGCCATTTGAAACATGTACAATGCTGTGAAAAAGTTTGTGCACCCTTGAGCTTTCACGTTTGAATTTTTTATGACATCAAATTTACAAAAAAAAAAAAAAAAAATCAGGCTTCATTAATGCCCCTTAAACTCACAGTGAACTCTAATCTCAACATGACAAATTAAATAAAAATATAAAAGTCAAAACAATGGTGTGCATAAGTAAATACACCTTACCTATAACTTCTTCAGACTTGCCATGGTGTCTTGGTGACTTCCCTCACTAGACGCCTCCTTACATGGTCACTCAGTTCTTGAGAACTGCTTACTGCAGACAGGTTTACCACAAAGTACCATACTGTATTTTTTTTTTTTTTAAATGACTGGTGGAAATGAAGTCCAAGACATGTTCAGTGATTTGTAAATGTTCATGTATTCATCCCCCGACTTGTTCAAAGTAAACTGGCTATAAAAGTGATCATTTAGTTGTGTTATATTGAAAGGTGCCCATACTTATGCACGACATTGTTTTGGCTTTTATATTTTTATTTCATTTGTCATGTTGTAGAGATCGGTTTTCACTGTGAGTTTAAAGAGCATTTCAGAAATTTTAAATTAAAGAAGCCTGAATTATTTTTTTTATTCAAATGTGTAAAAGTTCAAGGGTGCACAAACCTTTATATGTTGCAAATAATTTGACACCAGAATCAAGATTGTGTACGAAGTGGGTGTTTGAGATATGGCAAAATGTCCACGGAAGCATGCATGGGCCAACAGGCAAAACATAGTGCACTACCTGTAAATATATATATATATATTTTTTGACTCAGATTTTTGAAAACATACCTTCAGTTGAATTTGTTGATATGCGGGTCATGCAGTGCAAAGGAGCCAGACTTTAACTGGTCAGGAAAAGGACACGAACGGACCTCCGTGTAGTTTGGCAGGAATGTTTCATTCTCAGTGCTGAAACTGAGTATTCAGGGGAAGCTCAGCTCCGAATATTATATCAACGCCATGTAGTAGCAGATTACTGCCACTAAGGCAACAGTCCAGGGGGAAAAAAAAAACGAGAGTAGCACTAAGTTAATCCAGAGCTCAGAACTTGTACCAAATGAGCACAAAGTTCCATCCTCATTGCCATCGAACGATAATACTTAGGTGTTCACAGTCTGTGTGCAGCCAGATAAAGATAAAAGATTAAGATGTCAGTTGGTGAATTCAGTTGTGTTGATAATTGTGTTAATTTATTGGATGTATTATTTATCGATCTTGAGATTTCAAAAAGGAATAATTATCTGACCCATCTAGTGTCTCTATCTATCAGAGTTCTTTATGTATGCGTGTGTGTGTGAGCGTGCACGTGACGGTGAAAGCAAGAGTGCGAGCACATCTCTGTGTCTGCACGTCCTGCACTTTCACACGTGTGTCTGCATAGCAACGAGTTGTGTATCGACTCCTTTTGATGTCACGTAGCCTCTAGACATCCCCTGTGTCCAACTACTGCATATAGCTGATTGTCCTTGTAGCGTCCGTCACTGTCGGCCTCCTGCATGTGCTTGTTTGTAAATACACCGAATAAAAGAAGAAGCATAAATCAAGCCTGTTGCACTGTGAGTCATGTTGTTCTGAGTAAACAGCCTCGTTAAGGACGATGCTCAGGTGTCTGTCCTTCTTGTGAAATAAAATGAAAGGGGGACATTGAGCTCCATTCGTTGCATTATGAAATCTGACCTGACAGGAAGTAAAGTTACCGTAAAGCACGGCTGTGGTCTCCTGCCGAATACTCGAGGAGATTCGTCATTTCTGTCAGATGCAAAGCTGCAGGATGTGTGAGGATATTTTTAAAGGCAGAGAGAGAGAGAGAGCAGAACAAATCCGCAGCCCTCCCCCATCTTGTAGCTCTGCTCCTTTGATAGGGTCCTCCATTGTGGGTCATTATGGAGGACAACACGGCGTGAGATATACAATCTCAAACCACTAGATAGCACTGTTAGCGCGAGCTGATTTACATCACTGCAATAGCCCGCAACAACACAGGCAGCTGGTGAAGGCCTTGGAACTGAAACGCCGAGAGTTTGCAGTGTTTAATATGAGTAGTAGACATAAAACGCTTTTATTATTATGGATATAGAGGAGAAAAAAAAACCTTGAATTGACATTCTATGGCATTGAGTTATAACTGTTTTTTTTTTTGTTTTTTTCAGATGCACATTATCAGAGGCAACAGGCAAAGGTTAAATGTCATGCAAACTAGATAAATAATTCAATGTGTACCTTTGCTATAACGTCAATCGTCCACTGGAAATAATGTAGTGCTTTTTAGTTGTTTTTTTAAAATGAAAAAGTATGTAAACAGTCAAAGAAATTGCACTTTCTTGGCTTGTTATTAGGAGCCACAGTACGAGAAGAGAGCAGAAATTAATACTGGAAAAACATTGGTTATCACATTTTGCCTGACCAATAAAAAGAAACATGCACACCTCTAAATAAAAACTGTATTCTACCAAAAAACAAACAAAAAAAACCATACACAATCATTGTCAACTTAAGCAGAAATGTTGATATATTCCATCAGCTGTATCGTTTGTTAAAAACATCATAGCAAAACGAAGCTTTTAATTATTAAATTTTAGCAATAATACCAATAGTACTGTCATGTTTAATACTAATTTTACACGCTACTGTTGATATAAGGGAAACAAGTTTGCTCTCTATGTACATTCACATGGAACTAATCGCTATGGTTACTCCCACTAAGTGGATTAACTCAGTGCTCATAAGGATGAGAATAATCTACTATGCATCTGTACAGAAAGGAAAAAAAAAACAAAAACCCTCCGAATCTTCAAATATTCACAACTTTAAAAAATAACAAAGGAAGTTCTTATATAGTCCTTACAGGAGATATTGCTTTTTAAAGACTGCATGAGTTTGCTTAGGTATACGTACACAACACAACATGGCACTTCTACAGAGCATTTGGGGTAAATTCAGTTCCGTTTGTCATTCGCGTTGCTTTCTGTTTTTGTTTTTTTCCTGCCGGGACATTCTGATTGTCTGGGCTCTGGAGCAAAAGAGTGAAACATTCTCAAAGGCAGCCTGAAGTAAACAAAAACACTTTACCCTCCTCCCTCCTTCCCTCCCTCCACCAGGAAGCAATACTGAAAATAATCAATATACATTGCTATCATAAGTAATACATTTTGTCCATTACTGTAGCAGAGAGTGCTCAAGCCGGTTTTTTTTTTCTCCAAAAAAATAACTTCTTTCTTAAAAGCTCATTAGAAATTCTCTTGCAGCGTTGCCAAAATTCCTACAGCTGGCCGACCCCCTGCCTTGCCTATTCACTGGGACATAGCAGATGCCGTCTAGGGAAGAGGAACAAAACCCTAACACCGTCTCGACAGTTTTTAACTGCTCACGTCTTCTTACATCATTTTCCGAAGGTGCAATGTGATTTTGAGGGCTTAACTAGGTATCGAGGGTTCGCTTTGACCTACTTACACGCTGGCTGCATTTTTTGTGGGTTTTTTTTGTTCTCCCGGGCGGCTTATGAACTCCTCACCTCTTGGACACTCCAGAGCTGAAAGGCTGAGTACCATGCATGTCCACATTCAACGTCCCGTCTTAATCGGTTTCCTTTAAGGTGCCAAGTACAAGCGAAGTCTGTGTGTTTATAGTGTGTCCACTCAGAGTTCAGGCTTTAGCGTGCTTGGTGTGTCCAGCACTAGTGCAAATTCATTTCAGCTGCTCTGTTTCTTTCATCTGCAACAGTCCGTCTCTGCGTCTCCTTCATCCCTCGCCATTTGGACAAAGGATGCGTTGCCATGGTTTCATCCTTGGTGTGATGCCCTTCAGAGCGCTAGGTTCAACACACGTGTGACAGTGTGTGATGTCTTTCTTACATTTCTAGTCTCTCCAGCTCGTTTCTTGCTACTCTAATAGCAGTATTATGACATCATTTCCTGTCCATCTGTCCAGTGGTGGGCCTGGTCCCTTTCTGAGATTTGTCCCACCTACACAAACGAAACATACGGTCAAGAAGGCAGTGCACACTTCTGAGTGTCTGTCTTAACTTGGCTTCCAGCTTACCTCTCTGTGTTAGCTTATGAATGCTGAAGGGTCAAAAGTAAATCATTCAGACGTTTCCTCCTCTGTTCTCTGCTGCAAACCTCCTCTTCCCCTCGTTTTTCTTCCTCTCTCACCTCCTCTGGTCTGGTCTGGGTTTTCGTGGGCTGTGGTGAACAAATATGCACAACTAATTGCGGAAGCACTTCTTTTTTTTTTATCCTGGTGGAAATTTGATATTTGCTATGCAGGATGTTTTCCATGAGTAATGCTGATGTGGTACCTCCGCCAAGGAGGTGATGCATTTGTGTGTCTGTCAGTCAGCAGGAAAAACATTTTTTTGCGCCAATCTGCATGTAACTTAGGGAACCGTTTCCCTTAACATCAACCCATTCGATTTTGCTATTGATTGGATCCAAATGTGGATTTAAGATCCTCGTTTTACAACGTGAGGGGTTCTTTTTCAAACATTTCAAAGTTTTCAATTGATCGCTCAGCAACTTGAAAAAAATGAATAAGCTCATCAAAAGGAACAACGTATTAAATTTTGCTGGTGACCTGGATGTGGATTTTACAGCATCTTTTTACTTTCTTTAACATAAAAAGTGATACTTCGCAGGTAATTTACCAGGACAAGCAGCAGTGGCCTTGGTGGCCACCAGACCTCGGCTCTGAAAATGAAAGAAACTAATAAAGAAGTTCATTTCAAGCTACATGTAACTTCAACATCACACATCTTTCCTTTGAAGGGCCATAAATTAATGTAAATGGACGGCCACGGGCCAAAAATAAATGTTGTCATTGTGTGAATTACATGCATGCAATTACATTACAATAAGATGTATTAGATTTTATAGAAAATCGACATTCTAAAGCTAAAATAAAATTTGTAAATAATAAACTCACTATTGTTTAATGTGCTTAACAGTAATTTATTAAATTGTAGAGAATTTGCTAATTGCCATAGTGGGCCAAAACAAAGGGAGTGTGGACAAAATGTGGTTCGCGGGCCCAATACTGGACAGCCCTGGTTAAGAGACAGATAAAGAAGAAGAATGCTTTGACTAAAAAATAAAAAAAAATCCTTCCTGTGGGGTTGAGTGGATTTGTGAACCACTGTTAAACAATCAGAAAATACCAGTTCATTTCTACGTGCCCCTGAAAGGATCCCGGTATATGAACCAGGATCCTTTCGGGGCACGTAAGACCAACAGGCCAATTATGAGCTTGGGCAGTGAACTGACATGATACTACTCTGGGTCCCGCTGAACTGCAAGATGTATTTGAAGATTACAAAACCCTGTCTTTGGAGAAAGTTTCAATGACTGCAGGGAAAGATCTGCTGACTGCAGAGAAAGTACTGCTGACAGCTGGGAAAGACAGCAAGCCGGGATCCTTTCGGGGGCACGTAAGACCAACAGGCCAATTAGGAGCTTAGGTGGTGTCTGGGGTGGCATCTCTCCTGCTTATCTACGTTTGTTTCCCAGTAGCTATGTCCCTTGTAGACTTAGTGGGGTTGCCCTGTGTGCCTGTACCCTTTTAACACATCAGGGCCCCCAACGGTGGTGCAGGGCTGCTGAAGTTGGTGGGTGAGCTGAGATTGTACTATTCTGGGTTCCACTGCACTGCAAGGTGTATTTGAAGATTACAAATTCATGCAAAATCCTTTCTGCTGGCTTGTGTGGAGGGCCGACCATGTTGATTGAGTTTTAGAATGTACCTGCTGTTAAACAATCAGAAAGTAAAGGTTTACTTCGCTGATTTCTGTGCAAAAACTCTCTCTCTGACTGACGAGCACACCTGCTTCTAACTCATTATCAATCCAGCATCCACTAACCATCCAGCAGGAGGCAGTAATGTCTACACAAGCAAAACAAAGTTGTTTTTTTGATTGATCTGGTGCATCAAACTTCACCATATGTGAAAGAGTTTGTCCTCATTATATGCCCTTTTAATTTAGTGAGTTACACAATGATAGCATTTATTGTTTTTGAGTTATCGTGTTAACAAATTAAGACGATGGACTCCTTCATTTATCTATTCACTCACAGCATTTTAGAGGGTACATGCCTGGACTTTTCCAAAGCCTAGGAAAAAGTTTTCTTAAGGCCCATGGTCCACTAAGCCAGAGACCACCCTCAAAGACTATTGTGAGGGGTTTTCATGGTCAAAAGAGGCTTTTTTGGTCATTTTCTGGAAAAAAATGAGCAGCAAATAAAAACTTGGGGTCTCGGTAATTTAAAACTCAATTTGCTCTCTCGTCGCCATGGTTAATGAGATCTGAGAAGTGGGTGAATTCTAAGTTTTGCTGTTATTGTTGTTGGCCATTACTACACTATAATACAGTGTGTTACACTGTGTTCCATTGGTGCCTATTGAAACTTGTATGATGCAAATAACTTGACACCAAAATTAAGACCATACCAATTAACATATTCTAAGATATGGCGCACAGAAGCACACAAGAACGGGCAGGCGAGATATAGAGCACTATGTGTAATTTTTCCCAGGTTAATTAATCAAGTCAGTTCAGTTGGGTCATGCACTCCCAGTGCAAACTTTGAGGATTGTTCATCCTTGGCGGAGGCATGCACTCTCCCAGTGCCCTTCTAGTTCACCGTGTACTCACACAGGGGCTGGCAGTGAGCGGGCTGGAGGTGTCCTGACTCTGATAGTGGGGGTCACTGTTGACATCCATCACCTCCACCCCCACTGGCTGATCTGAGGTTCAAAGGTCACACAGCACACTATATGTTAGCAAAGGAGGCTCAGAAAAGAAGACGTTGCATTTGCTTTACCGTCCTAGCTGTAATTACGCGTGTCCTTATTTTCCCTCGTTTCCTATCTGTGATCAGTCAGGCGGTCTTTGATGGAAAGAGTGTGGTTTCATTGTTAATGGAGAAAGCTGATGCTTGCTGGGTTCTTGGACACCAGCAGTGGATGACAGACATGGGGAAACATTTCTGCAAGCAGAAATTGTGTGGTTGGAAAAGCACTTAGTTTATACTGCTGAGTATGATACGGAGAAACAAGCCAAATATGAGGACGACAGGCAGTAAGTGGAACACACACATACACAAAAGACGCAAACGCACAACACACCGATCAGTCAAAAAGAACATATCGTGTTCAGCCACGTGTATGCGTACACAAACGCCTACAGAAACAAAAACTAACACACACACTTGCTTCATGGACCTGACTTGATGTGGCCGTCGTCCCCATTGGCTCCATCGTGGGAAAAATGTGGCACGCTCCTCTCTTCTCCTCCGTTGGCGTCTCGCTCTCGCTCCCGCTCTACCCTCAGGCGGATCTGTCTGTCTCTCACCAGCTCCCAGTTCCTCGCGAGGAACACGTGGTGCTTTACCACGAAGCTCCTGAAGTGGGACACACAGACGCACATCAGCCGCTGACACCGACGTTAGTTTCAAATGTTTGCGCGCTGTCCGTACCTCTCGCTGCTGGTCAAAGGCGCCATGTCCAGGTGAGGGAAAAGGCTGGTGATGTCACTAGAGCTTTCCTCCTATTAAAAAAAACATAAAGTGAAGCGAATATATTTTTGAGCTGCAGTTATTGTAATTGCATATTTGCTGGAAGGAAACCTCAGACCACAAAAACTCACTGGTGTGTGGTGAGAGGTCATCGTCTTCTCCTTCAGTCGGCCTGAGTGAGACAAAGAGAAGTCAGGAAACACACAAACAGTTTTGGATAATATTTTTGCATATTAACTCTACTCATCAACTAAATGATAAGATATCTATTGCTACCTCACAGTGGTGGGCACAGTTCAGCGAACCAGCTAACAGCTAATCAGCAAAGCTAGCTTGATTAGCGTTTCAGCTAACTTTGAAAACCTTTAGCGGACCAATTAGCTTCCACTAAATTTAGTTCCGCTAACTTTAAGTCAGCTAACATTTTTTTAAAATAAAGTTTAACAGTAAAAAAACAAAACAATTGTAAACCCTAAAAGTCATACGTTTGTTCCTGTTGGAGCTTAAACACTAATCCAACAAGAGAGATTGACACAACGCGTGAAGGGTGTTCAGCTGTATGTTCCCCAGTACCTATGTTCTCTAAAAACATGTTCCCCAGGTACCTATGTTCCCTAGGTACCTATGTTCCCCAGTACATATGTTCTCTAAAAACATGTTCCCCAGGTACCTATGTTCCCTAGGTACCTATGTTCCCCAGTACATATGTTCTCTAAAAACATGTTCCCCAGGTACCTATGTTCCCCAAAACCTATGTTCCCCAAAAACATGTTCACCAGGTACCTATGTTCCCCGGGACCTATGTTCCCCAAAAACATGTTCACCAGGTACCTATGTTCCCCAAAAATATGTTCACCAGGTACCTATGTTCCCCAGGTACCTATGTTCACCAGTACCAATGTTCCCCAGGTACCTATGTTCCCCAGTACCAATGTTCCCCAAAAACATGTTCACCAGGTACCTAT
>OMMV01220923.1:0-11745 GCA_900302635.1 Chatrabus melanurus | reverse complement strand
AGTTTGCACCCGGACCGAACGTAGACTCTACACTATGAATAAAGTGGTTTATGTTGGGTTTTACGCTAGTTTTATGACAGTATTATGCCGCTACATGGGAGCTTACTTCGGAGCCCAATGTGTGGACTGTTTTCATCCTTGTGCACAGCAGTGATGGGTTTAACAAATATGGTGAGTTATCTATATGTAATATTTAATTTATTCATCATCAATTTGGCGATAGAATTTTGACTTAGTTCACGCCAAGAGCCTTAGCAGACTCCACGTTATTCACAAAGGCGTTTACGCTGGTTTTAAGGTGCAGTCATATCATGACGTTTAGCCCAGTGTGTGGTGAAGACAGGGCAAAGTCGTGAAAATTGGACAAACGTCAGTAAAATTCACGTTAGCGGAGTTCGGTAGTGAAGCTCAAACGCAGCACGGCGTTCCACAACATGGTGCTAGCGTTGGTGGGCGTTAGCCAGCGCTCCATTAGAACAAGTGGGACTTTTGCCAACGTGGCAACGTGCGGGAGAGGGGTTTGACATACCACTGTCCACTGATTCTGACCAGGCAGGGCAAAGCAGCGGCCAAACGTTAGCCAGCGTAGACGCTCGCACCAGTAACTTCGGCTAGCAGATGCTAATGGAGGCTAACTTGGTCGTAGTGGAGGTTAACTTTCTCTAACGGTCTCCAACATAGCCAGAGGTACGTTGGCAAATGGTGAGGAATTTTAAACATGTTGAAAATCTTTGGATGCGGTGGACGTTCATTGGTAGAGGACGGCGGAGCCCAGCTGCGGCTAGCGGACACCGACGTTTGCAAATACGTTTGTCTACGTTGGCCCAAACGCCTAGGTGTGACTGATCCTTTCGGGCAGAGTTACGACGCTACATGGCAGCTCACTTCGGAGCTGTAGGACCTTGACCTAGCTATATGGAAAAAATGGCAATTGTATTCGCAAAACTGTCGGAGGAGATATGGAGCAAGACAAGACAAGCGCCTTAGGCTGTGGTGTAAAAGTGATGATTTGCATAAACAATAATCCTTAGATTTTGTTTGCCCAATTCCTTATTGGCTCTGAGCATGAAGGCACAATGTATAAAAACGGCTGTAATTTCAAAATGGTTAATGTGATATTTTTGTAAAACCCCTTGAATTAAAACTGAAAGTCGACACTACAAGCACATCTTGGCTGTTTCATTTCATCTCCATTGGGGTGATGTACAGAGGCAAAATTACGTCACTGTCCAAATACTTATGGACCCTGACTGTGCAATATTTTGCGAAGTGATTGCTTTTGAATTGACGTTGAGGTACCGTGCCAACTGTTGCACACATTAACAAAATAGAGACAGTTCCTTTTGGACTCTGTACAAAAAATGTAATGGGAGCATCTTTGTTTGGAGAATTATTCACAAAGATTGTCGAGGACTCAGTGTTTTCTGAGATGAGTTGATTCCCCATCATTGTCTGTGTAGCCATGGTTCTGTTTTATATTTCTGTACAGACATGTGTGTGCGTGATGTCTGACTGACCTCGTGGTTAGGTCACTGCTCCTGTTCCCCGATTGGCTGTGGGCGCTGGCTGCCAAGTCTCATTTCCTGGTGCGTCCTCCAATCGGGGGTGGTCTGTTTTGCATGTGTCAGCATGTGCTGTGGTTGTCATTCCACTCTCCGGTCCATATTGGGTTGTTTAAAGCCGCTTCACATGCTATAATTCACGTGTGCACGGAGTATTTAGTGCAGCATGGAGACCGTGGTGTGCCAGTGTCAGTGATGGATATGGCAGCAGTATCAGCAGCGTTGGCCTTTGCAGAAGTGTGTTGTCCACCACTGGGATCTGTCAGACCTGTTTTGCTGAACTCGCAGATTCTGCTGGCTCGCTGCTATCGCTGCAAGCCATTCTTTTTAAATCTAGTCTGTCTGCAGGATAGGGAGACCATGCTTCTTTATCTGAGCATGCGTGAAGCTGTGCTGGACTCATCTAAAGCGCTGATGTTTGCTTTTTCATTCAAGTCCGTCCACGTCGAATGAGTGTCACCCACATCTGACTGTTTATTTATTAATTTATTTGTTGTATGATTCATCAATATGTTTTAATTGGATTTTCTCTCAGTTAATCTGTATGCATTAACTGCTTTTTCACAGGCTCTTTAGCACTCAGAACAAAAGAATTCTGGAAAAGGTCCGTGTACATGTCAAATGTGAAAAATAAACCAATTTAACTATGTTGAATTTCTGCAACATGTAAAAACTTACAGGTTTGACACAGATTCATTCCAATTAATTCTTTGTGATTCAGTGATATTATAATATGCGGTTCTTTGTGACATTGATGTTTGATCAAGTCTGTCCAAAATGGAACCAATTTGTCCTTCGCATCCTTACACCATGCTTTATCTATATTGGCTCTAAACTGCTAAACAGTTATGACTTTTGAGTTTAGCCGTTCGAGGTCACCCAGTTAGTGTTTAATGGTAGCTATAGGTGTATCTTTAACCAATTGCTCAAAATAACCATTCTAAATGACCTCTCAATGTCAAAGGTCATGTGTCCAGTAGAAAGGTGATATATGACTTCATATTAGTGTTTAATAACGACCATAGGTGTGTCTTTAGCCAATTCATTGGAATAGTCATTATAAATGTCCAATATATGGAAGCATTGGGCCAAAGTTTTGACCTTGACCTCGACCTGTGACCTTGGCATTTAACTATTTTTTTTCTTAAAATTAAATCAATTTGTCCTTGGCTGACCCTCATTAATTCCACCAAGTTTGGTCCAAATCAGATCAAAACTCTTTGAGTTATATTGTTCACACACACAAACAACAAGTAAACGCCCACATGCTGTAGCACATGCAGGTGTAAAAAAAAATAATTAAAAAAAACAATAAAAAAAAACCAAAACTCCTTGACCACCTGATATTTTCACCACCAACTGACAGAGGAGGATGACTGTTGTTTTGAATGATGGCACCTGTCAGCAAATTGGTCATATGTGTGTACATTAACTCCAAAAGTAGAGAACAGACTTTGCTGAAATGTTGCGAAGGGATGTGAAACAGATTTTTAATCACTTTCTTTAACACTGTGATATGCGCAAGGTTTTCCTTTTATTAGGGTATTTTATGAGCCTGCCTTATTACACCACAAAGATCTGAAAGTATGCCGATGGCACCCAGAATTATGTCGTTAAACTTAAACCCACCAGGATAAATGCACAATAGTTTATATTGTGATTAAAGCGCCAAAACCTTTATGGATATTACTCTGGTGTTACTTAAAAAACAAACAAACAAAAAACTGTTAGTCAATCAGGGGTTACAGATGGATTTTAAGTACTTTTCAAAAATAATTTGTACCGTGGTCCCCAGTTAAATTGTATAGTTAAAATAGTAATTTTTGTTCTGAAATTATTATTGGCCATTGTGATGTGACACAACAGATACATACCGTATAAAGAAAAATAGAAAATAATGGACAATACAAGTGACATAAAGGGAATTTTTTTAAAGAGTTAAAAAAAAAAAAAAACAAATAAAAAAAACCCTGGTAAACTCCATTCCAAAGACACAGTGTTACATGCCCACGTGCATTTAACTGTGTAATATCATTGCACAGGTGGAGTGTCAACCGACTTGCACAGATTGCAGCAGATTTGTGGTGAGCACAACTTTAACAGACCTGCCAGTTTTAATACCAGAGATATTTAAAGAGAGGAATCCTTTTATCTGAGGGGACAATTTGCATTATTTATGATATGCCTTCTGAGAGGCAGAGAGAGGGTCAGTTTTTGTTTTTTTTTTGTTTTTTTTGCACAAGTCCAGGGTTTGTTTTTTTAAATTTATTTATTTTTTGTCCAAACAATTTTGTCAAACTCATGTCCTGATATGGACTTATATTAATATTTAGGTCAGGAGCCCCGAACTTTTATTCATGTGAAAAGCACCAATGCAATGGACCTCATAAATTGATAGAACTATTGTCCCACATCATAAAAGTGCATTGCTGCTGGGTCTGACATGGGCCGTTGCCCCCAAAATCATGTGCCGAGTGATAATATTACTGAAAAATCAATTTTTGTCAATATCTCCATAACGACGCTTGATAAGTTGACAAGTAAGGTGTCTATACACGTTTTCATGGTCAATGGTTACAATGAAAACACATTTTCATTCATTCATTCATTCATTTTCTGGGTCCGGGTCACGGTGGCAGCAGCCCAAGTGGCTCAGCCCACACTTCCCTATCCTTGGTCAAGACCTGTAACTCTTCCTGGGGGATCACAAGGTGTTCCCAAGACAGTTGGGAAATATAATCGCTCCAGCATGTCCTGAATCTTCCTCGGGGCCTCCTCCCAGCTGAACGTGCCTGGAAGACCTCTCTAAGGAGATGATAGGGGGCATCCTCACCAGATGCCCAAACCACCTCAACTGGCACCCTTCCAAAACGAAGAAGCAGTGACTCTACTCCGAGTCCATCCCGGATAGTTGAGCTTCTCACCCGTCCCCGAGTGTAAGCCCAGACACCCGACGGAGGAACCTCATTTCCACCTATGATCATAGGTGAGGATAGGAGCATAAATCGACTGGTAAATTGAGAGCCTCGCCTTCCCGACGCAGCTCTTTTTTCACCACAACAGTCCAGTACAGCGTCCGCGTATGTTTTGTGCACAAAAATGTAAAATTGTCATTGTACATACATACAACAAAATTTGTCCTCTGCATTTAACCCACCCTAATTATAGTTAGATGTAATCCAACCACTAGGAGCAGTGGGCAGACACAGTCCGGGGACCAACTCCAGATGTAGAGACACTGCCTTGGTCAAGGGCAGAGAAGGGAGCAGACCCTAACGTGCACGTTTTTGATGGTGGGAAGAAACCGGAGCAAACCCACACAGACACGGGGAGAAGATGCAAACGCCATGCAGAAAGGAACTGGGCATGGGTGGGAATCGAACCCCAGACCTTCTTGCTGTGAGGCAAGAGTGCTAACTACTGATCCACTGTTAGGGTTGTTATGGACATACGCAATTTATAATTTAACTATTAAGAAACAAATGGTGTATAAAATATTTCCTCTCTGCTTGCAGATCATAGCAGCTAAGGACAAAACTATTTGCGTGATTTGTAGAGAGTGTCTGAAGATCAGAATCCTGGCCTCAAATATTTCCGTCCAGAAATCTTGTAGACTGCAAAGAATGTGGCCAGACGTTGTATAGCACTTCAAACTGACCAACTGGCCAGTGTGTCAGAAGAAATCAGCATGACTGATGAGCTGCCTGAAGGCAAATATTATCTCTCACAATGTTTCAGTCATTTCTGTGCTGTTAAAAGATGGACAACCACTGAATCACCAGTTGAAGTCCCCAGGACGATTTCTACACATGCCAGTTCTGACCATCCTTCCACGAGCAATACAGGCATTCTTGGAAATGAATGTTGGTTTGTTTTTTTGGGGGTTTTTTGTGGAAAAACAACGAAAAAGAAATCTCTAAAACGTGAAGGTCGAAACCAATGTATGATAACGTCTCTCGGCACGTGATTTTGGGGGCAACAGCCCACATCAGATCCTGCAGCAATGCATTTTTCTGATGTGGGCCAATAGTTCTATCAATTTATGAGGTCCATTACTTTGGCACTTTTCATATGAATAAAAGTTCTGTGCTCCGGCTCTATATGAGATTACAGCTGTAAATTTATGAGAAAAACTCTGAATCTTCTATGAGATTTTCACTTCATAAATTTGCAAGAAAAACTCAGAAAAATAGTTTTATTTTCTATTTATTTCTATCAAGCAACAACATCAACCTCATCACGCCACAGATGCTGCGTGCCACATGCGCACACTAGCGAGGTGCTGCAAGAGTATGGAAAGTAGCTTCCTATTAACATTGTCATATTATTATCATAATATATGACAATATTCAATTAGTCTCAATTTGACGCTCAAGGAATGTCCAGACATGAGGCAGTTCAAAAAGAGGTACAAACAGTTGATTTTTACGAGGTACAGGGATGGTGATATTTGACTGACACCAGGTGTTTACTGTTTATTTATTTATTTAGTTATTTATTTTCCTCAGTTTACCTTCTGTATTCTTGCAAACATATATTATATGTCTCATTTTGTATTATTTATTCAGATTTATTTCTATTCTACTTGTTTATATATTTTGTAGATAATCATAAATTCAAATATATATGTTTGACAAATCTATGAAACTATATCGATAAAAATAGCAGTAAAGAGTTTATATAAAGATATATGTATATTTTTGATTACAGTAAATCAGTAAAACATTGTATTTGTATAAGTTAGAGGAAATTATTATTGTAGAGTATAAGGAAGCTGGAAAATTAGTAATCAATGATTTATGGAGAAGGGGTGGGATTAAATAAGTGATTACTTCTTCCCACTCCTTTTTGGATATGTAAACTGAATCATCTAGCGGTTGACAATTTTGTATTGCATTATGCTTTTTGTTATGTGTAAATTTTATTATTTTTTTCATATGACTATTTTGCTTTCTTCTTTTATGTTCTATTTACATGTTCGAAATGAAATTCAATTTCAATTATATGTTACCTGAATGAGTAGGTGGTGTGTGTGTGTGTGTGTGTGTGTGAGTCTTTATTGGTGTAAATGTATGTACTGTGACTATATAAGGAAGTTTATTTGTACACATGCGGTAAGTTTGCACAAGTACTTGTTAAAGTAACTTCGCCTTGGTTGTGAACATATTTACCTAAAGAAATTACCACTGAAAAACGTTCATGTCCATTTAGATTTTTTTTCCTCCGTTTTTGCTGTGCAAATGCTTTAATAGCATTTCAGTCACATACAGGCGGATTGTTGTCTCGTCTGTGTATATATTTGCTAAATACTCCCTACCCTTCATTCATTAATTGCATTTACTTGCTTCTGTTTGCGCTCCTGCTGTGCTCTGCCGAATAATTTATCTATTGTATGTTGTCACAAAACAAACTTCAGCATAAGAATGTGTTGCTGTTGTAAAATAAGAACTGCTGTAGAATATTTATGTGATGTGCTGTCAGCATCGCACACGTGCTGGTTCAGAAGTGACACTTATGTCTGTGTTTCTCTCTGTTTTCTGTCTGCAGCATGCAGAGCTGGCTTCTACAAATCTGCACTTGGAAATACGGAGTGTTCAAAATGCCCGCCTCATAGTTTGTCTTACCACGAGGGGGCGCTGCACTGCAGTTGCGAGAAAAACTTCTTCCGTGCTGAGGGTGATCCCGCCTCCATGGCATGTACCCGTAAGTGTGTGAAGTGTGTGTCGTTGTGTTTATTCCAGTTAGCTTTGGGTTTGGAGCTGATAGGATGCCAAGAATCACAGCTGTTCTCAACCTTTATCACATCCTCCTACGGAAGCCTCAAATCACAGTCACATCATATAATGTTTTTAAAAAGGTTTTTAATAATATTGGGGACACAAGAACCCAACATTACTAAGCATGTTCTGCAATTTTATTTTCACTTTTATACAAGTTACATTTACATACATAAATCAG
The DNA here is from genome assembly GCA_900302635.1 of Chatrabus melanurus. Classification (NCBI taxonomy): domain Eukaryota; kingdom Metazoa; phylum Chordata; class Actinopteri; order Batrachoidiformes; family Batrachoididae; genus Chatrabus; species Chatrabus melanurus. Next base: position 4,225 of record OMMV01220923.1, on the reverse strand, counting down.
TAATACAGGTTATAATCCACACAAAACAGAAGAGTTTTTGTACACAAAAAAAGTGGTTTTCACAATACTGACAGGGAACCTGTGAAAAACATAGAATTCATGGTGTTTTTGGTTTTGGCTGATATGTTTGACATGTCAACAGTCTGTCCATTTTATACTTTACGTTTTGCTTTTCAATCTGAACAGATCTTCCTAAGCCATGAAAGCCTTGTTAGATTGACGAAGAAGTAAGTCCCATATAAACCGTGAGGCCCACTGGTGCCTTGCTTGTCCCCACATTCCGTACCGTAAAGCGGAATAATGTCTCCGACTCCCCTTGGAAGGGTCGCCGGTCCATCGCAGACTACATCCTCCACCTAGGCCGGTACCCCTTTACAGCTGGGTGGTCTGGGTCGATGTAGATTAAGCTTCTTGTCCAAGGAGACAGTCAAGTAGTGTGATCAAGAATCAAACCCACATCTCCATATTGGTAGCCCAAATCCTATCCCACTGAGCTACCTGCTCTGTTATGTCAGAGTGACAGCAGTGTTTATTGTTCTCATGTAAGTCATATCATATAAATCATAATGATGCCGTTTTGAGCTTTGCACAGGACCATATTTAGTCCATTTTGTGGGTTTTAAACATTGTTATCCGAGCACAACTCCAAAACCAAAGACATATTATTACTATCCTAAGCTCCAGTGCCATTTTTTTCTTTTTTTCCTTTTTTTTTTTTTCCTAAGCCTATTGTGCTTGATAGGTTATTTAAATTCATTGGAACATCCACAAAACAATTCCGAACCAGCATTGCACTTTTATGAAAGATCATTTTATTCCCAAAGCAATGTGGTGTCATTCCAGGCAAATTCCATCTGCTACTTATCAGATGTTGAATGGAGCTATTGTCATTTTGCAGCTGATCTATGTCCGTTTCATCCAATGGGTCTGTATCCAGCATCTCCATAACTCTGGGAGATCACATCTGATGTGCTCTTTCATTTGCGCTGGTGTTTTTCCTGCATCTGATCTATTTTTTGTCACAGAAACTGGAACATCTAAAGTGACAGCTGCATATTTGACTCGATGTGTAGATGATAATTTTCCAGTATTGTTGCATTCATTAATAGCTAATTATACATATCACATTGTGTTTGAGTGACTGGAGTCTAGCTCCTACAGCACACACATCAGGCGGTAGATGCATTCATTTGTTGTACTGTGAAGCATTGAATGAAGGGGGGAAAAATGCTCCAGACATGGCTGGTGTCTATTAAATTTTGTCTAAAACTAATCTACTTTCGGCTTCTCCCAATATCAACTTGGGGTCGCCACAGCAGATCCCACATGGATCTGCATGTAGATTTGGCACAAGTTTTACGCCGGATGCCCTTCCTGACACAACTCCACATTACATGGAGAATGGGCTAGGCCACCGCGCTGCCTCTATTAAATCTCGTCTACTAAGACTAAATCTATTCCCAAATGTGGAAGGGATTAAAATGTTACAAATAATGTTGCAATATGTTCTGTGTCTTCAATTCTACCTATAATGAGATGTATGGGCAGACCCAGCACCCTGTAATTCATGTTGAGACATTTTATAATCATGATTTTCTCAACAAAATGGCAATAGATGGAAATTGATGAACAACTTCTTAAGAACATAAATTAACCAAGTATGATACTTTTTGATGTGACAATCCTGATTAAAATCACCACATAACCTCTGGGTTAAGATATAGCTTCCTTATATCTTGATGACCTCACTTCTGTGGGAGCTTTAAATTTTAAAGTCCTTCACTATAATTTAATAGACTAACAGAGGACTTGATTGATGGGTTGGTGTGCCTATTAGCTTTTGACAAAGACAACACTAAAGACAGAGAAGGCTTTTATTTTTCCATGTGTGTTTTTCAACAGTGAATCTGCACTTGTTTTTATGTTATTGCTGTTATTGTTCGTTTTTGGGGAAGAGGTGCAAAAATCACTTGTGGAACAATTTAGACATCATGTCTATTTTGTGCAAAACAAGGGACAACATGGTGTTTTGTTTTGTTTTGTTTTTGTTTGTTTGCTTGTTTTTTCCGAGAGAATTTCCACATTTAGCAACATTGCAAAAGATAATAAAAGGAGCTGGTGCGGTGTGTACCTTACCTCCGTTATAATGGATGAATGTACCTGTTTGAACTTTGGAAGTGGCTATCTGCAGGGTCGCCCTGCGGCCAATTTCCATTCGACTATTCGCAGGGCAAGACCCTGGTGGTGAAATTGAGAACTACAGTTCTAAACAAACAACAAGCAAGACAGAATGCTGACCCCACCATCATGGGACCACAACTTTACACACTCACTAAGGTTGGGCGGTATAAATGGTAGACGATATAAACGATATAAATTTGCCCAGCGGTATTGATTTTGATTATACTGGCAAACTGCGGTAGCTGATGTTGTAACGGCTCATAGTTGATCCACACGGACTGCCCCCACACTTCGGCACGCACGTGAACGGCGGATTAATTGCAAAGTTTATAATAGTGTGATTTGGTGTCATGGTGACTTGTTTTTAAAGTGAGAACTGCGTTAAATTTGATGCAGCTGCGCATTCACGTGAAGTCGCGAACGTAGCCTGTTAAAAACAGCCTCGTGTTTCGCTGGAGACAGCGTGCTGCAGGCTCAGTGCACGTCTGGGTCCAAACACGGAAAGAATCTCCCAAAAACATCAGGAGATGAGTCGTGCATTCGTGAGCCCACTGACTGAACCGAGCACCACGCTCAAACCGTGAGCGCAGCCGAGGTGGCTGAAAGTCCAGAGCTCCGGCAAATAATGAGTATTCATGACTTTTTCCAAGCGTCTGCTCGGGAGGACCACTGATCTGAAGAATGTTTTGCCCTGCGAATAGCCGATTGGAAATTAGCCACAGGGCGGCCCTGCGAATAGCCACGGCCTTGAACTTTATGTTCAGTTCACAATTTGTTAACACTGTCATACCGGTTTAGAACAGGAAAGTTATACTGTGCTATTTATGCTATGCTTGCAACAGCTGGCTTCCTCTTCTGGACTTCTTCTATGCTGCACTTTCTGCTAATCTTATGTGGTGCTGCCCCCAGTGGTGAACAAACGGTGAGCAGAGGCAGCGCCAATGTGTTGCAGCAACAGTAGCAAAAACCTGAAGAAGGTCCCTGGTTTTTCATGAAATATGTATACGAAGGTAAAATAACCAAGGCCATTTTTGGATTGTTCTAATTTATAATGGAATATGAAGGTCTACATTAAACAAGAAATTGCAAATTGCATTGTATTGTACTGAATCGAACCACATCAAATCAAATCATTTCTTAATAAAAAGTATCATTCCTGAATCATATCATAGCACATGCATCTAAATGTGTTTTATAAGGGAAAGATGCACACTCATATTGAATAACCATTTTGAAAAAATTATAACATGAAATAAAATCCCATTTGTCTAAATATGTTCATGTTTTTATTATCGTTGTAGAACCTGAGAATGTCTAAACCTGATGCTAGCATATTAAAAGTTAACTAACATATTAAAGTAACTCCTTTGTCATACATTTATTTTTAAGTATGTCATGTAGGTGAAAAGTGGTCAAAAACACCCACACTGTAAGTCACTAAGGGTTAATTTGTAAAACATAAAAATGATGGTATATGTGTCTGAAACCGCTGGGTATGGCGCCAATGCAACCACTACTAATAAATACGTGGTGCTTTCTACTCTGAATATCAGAAAAAAAATCAATGACATACAATATAAAGGCCACACTGGAATGTGATTTTTATAATGTAAAGAATGTGACATGTAGATGATGACTTTGTGGGCACTCATACCTGTTTTAATTTCCATCTGTTATCACATACACTGTAAAAAAAATTCTGTTGTTTTTACGGAAAAAAACTGGCAGCTGCAGTTGCCAGAATAATTCTGTAAAAAATACAGTAAAAATATGTAAATACAGAACACCCTGCAAATTTTACAGTATAATGTTGTTGTAATTTACAAAACATATAAAATTTGCAGAGTGAATACCATTCAATGAGATTTTGTTGTGCTGCTCCCATTTTGCTTAAGGCCACAACAGCAGGTTTGGCATGGGATTCACATGTTGATCTGGTTTTTTCTAACAGAACTCCAACTGTATAAGCAGAACAGGACTTTAGCAGCCTTGAACCTGGGGTATTTTGCTTGGGAGGCAAGCGCACTTACTGCTTGCGCCACTG
>OMMV01220911.1:0-11339 GCA_900302635.1 Chatrabus melanurus | reverse complement strand
CGACAGCAGTCCCCAAGGTGCAGTGTCGACATAGAGTACGAATAAATATATATATGGAGGATATATATATGTAGAGAAAAAAAAAACAATAAATATATATATGGAAGAATATGTATATAGCAACCAACTGTGCAACTATGCAATGTAAGGTGCAAAAGAGGTATACACTGTATACACTATAGACTTCAGGGCATATGTAATATGAGTAATATGTCTGATTCTTAGTCCTATGAGTTAACACGTGTTACCTGCTCCCTCTGCCTTTCCCAGCAGCCGTGTTGAGCGCTTTTATTGCTTTGGGATAGAAACTGTCCCTCAGTCTGTTTGTTGATGCGTCATTTTATGAGGAACATTTCTGGTCTTGTTGAAAACGATTTTGTTTGAACATGTCCAAAATTTCTTTGCGAATGTATTTTTCTGCAAACAGTTGCAAATGGTTGCAAAACAGTTGTAAGCATTTGCAAACGGTTGTAAAACATGTCGCTAACATTATTTTTGGTTCGCCACGTAGTGAACACAAGCAATAGCCGCAGCAGCAGCCAGACAAAGTGATTCTTCCTCATGGGCAGCAGCACGTCAGGCTTTTTCCTGACAGAAAAATGCCGCTCATGACAGAGGTGAGCCCTGATTTTCGCCAACATTCGTCAGAAAAGCGGCAAATCTAAAAATCGCTACATTCTTCAGCATTCGCCGCTCCGTGAGATCCTAGCCTTAGCGGTCGTAAAAGCGCTGCTGGACAAAGAATTGGACAAGCTGCTACCGCGATTGTTCACTTCGCTCCGCTGCGGACCTCAGCGGTGTGTGGACGGATCGCATGCCGGGCACAGTGAACTGCTGTGTGGATAGGGCGCTGTCTCGGTCTCGTTGCCCGCTTCTTCCTGTTCTGAGAAAAAAAATGCATCTAATTTTGAGTAAAGTATCAAATGACGCAGATCTATTTAGGTGTCATATAAAACAAATAATGAATGTTTTAATTTTAATCCAAACTATGCCTTTTTGGAATCTTTATGATCAAATAATGTGGTATACTCTTCAATATGACTGGATTTTTTATTTTTATTTTTTTATTTATTTATTTTTTTTTAAATGTTGACCCCTGCCTGGCTATAGCTACTAAATACTCTGGAATGGATATCATACATTTTTGTGTAGGCCATGGTATACTGAGGCTGTATTGTAAATGTTGTTTATTCATCTTGGGTGGTACCAAAAACCTGCCTGGCCCATGGACTATAAAGCATCCCTCTACAAATTCAAACTAACAACTTTAATTGTCTGTCCCTGAGATTTAAAAAGGGAAGGTCAGCATCTGAGGGCGTAAACATAACTTGCCTAAATTTAATTAACTTATGTAACTTGCATATCAGTATACTCTTACTGTAATTATCACGATATTAAAGTAGTTCATCAATGGACTAAATATTAGTCAGCACTAATTTCACTCACGACATCAACTTTTTCTTGTCAAAAATGGCTAGAAAATTCATCAAAGTTCCATCAAATTACCTGAATAATGGGGCGCTTGTGGCTGAGGGGTTAAGGAGCGTACCACATGCCGCAGAATGCGGTTTGCAGCGTCCCCAGGTTCGAATCCCGACCTGGGCAACATTTGCTGCATGTCTCTCCCTTTCTTAGATTCCCTGTTTCCTGTCTCTCTCTCACTGTCTCTGCAATAAAGGCTGAAAAATGCCCAAAAAAAAATAAATTTCCTGAATAACAGATCAAGAAGATGGACAAATATGATATGAAAGTGATGAAAGGTTATTAATGACCTGTTTTCTGCAGAAGCATGATTACCGAGAACCAGCATTTTCACACGCGTTTGTTTCCATTACCCTCCAAATTCAAGTAGCAAATTGAAAATACGCTTAATGGAAACGCGTGTGTTTTGGAAAAAACTAAAATATCGCAAAACAGTTTTACACTCTCATGAGGTGGTTTTTCGGGTGATTTGAAAAAGTGAAATGGAAACACTTTTTTCGCCATTAGAGGTCACATGACATTCTAAAATACACGATACGTGTGGACGATGTAAGAGATGGAGAACTTGTTAAACATTATAAGAGATGACGTTATGGCTATATTGGATAAAAAAAATTAAAAAAAATGAAATGGTAATGTTTTGTGGGATTTATGCTTCCGTCACCATTACTATTGGAGTTACAGTTCTCGCGAGGGGACAAAATCCAGCAGCAGCATTCAATAAGTCAATAGTTTTGGTAAATTTTCAAATTTTAAACGTGTCTTGTGATCTCAACATAAAGAGATCGAAGCCGCCGGGGGAAAAAAAAAAAAAAAAAAGACGAAGCGCTCTGGAAAAAAAAAAAACCCGCTGGCGTTACAACATCCAGCCTCTTTTTTGTTTTTCTCTCAATTGCTCTACTCCGCAAGACAGCTTTTCACCTCAATGAGAAATATCGTCGGGTTTTTATATCCCGAGATCTCCTCACACCCCTGCTAGAAACCTTGCAAATTATTTTATATTAAATGGTTAGGGTTAGAATAAGTGTTTGGGTTTAATTTTTGTGAAATACATAAAAAGTTTGGAAGTTTGAACAATACTTCTGCATCCGGACATGGCTTTGCGTGCTTCTGGGAGTCTTACACAATTGCACAATTCTGATATGGTCCAGGTCCTATTCGTGAATAGATCAGATTTGCAAATTGCAGCGACTATATACCCACATCCAAATCAATGTGTGGACAACATTGTACCAAAATGTTTAACCCTGGGTTGTGACTTTGACATGTTTTTTTTCTCATGATCAAATTATTTTGTCCTTGGACGACTCTCAATTATTGCACCAAAAGTTATGTTGTTCTCTCCTTCACTCTCACAGACATGCACACAGACACGCACGCGCAGAACCAAAACCTCCACATGTTAACATGCGTCAAGCTCAAAAGTTCAGCATGTCACAATGTCAAAGTAATAATTAAATACTATTGCAAAATAATCATTGAATTGGAGTTTTATTGTTAGCAATATTTCCACTGTATTTGCTTAAAATCAGTTCACAATTTTTCATATAATGTTGTTCAAATCAAACAAATGGATTTAGGGGTAATAATTTATCAAATGGGGGAGCTATGAACATGTAACCAAATGTGTAATGAAGCCTAGAGATTTATTGGTCTATTTCCATGTGTTTCATTTCTGATATTTTCCCACATTTTAAGTTTTAAACCCATTTGTGTTTTCAGGGTCTCCTGCATCACCATGAAGCAGTGATGGCAGAGCTGGAGATTGACCAGTCGCACCTTCCACGTGTGCAAGAGGGTAAATGCACCCATTATGACCAACCTCTTCAAACTATGTGTGGAACTCCCTTCACACATGATGTGAACAAACCTGATTCAATAATTGTCATTTTGTGCGGGGAGGCCACAGGTCCGGGTCTGTGGCAGAACTGCAGCTATGGAGACAGTTGCGTTTCAGTGTTTCGGCACAGTGGATGCTTGACCCCGCATCCTCCGTTGTCATGGCAGACTTGTCTGCTGATGGTTTGACAGAGAATGAGACTTTTGGTCATTTCTTGCATTCAGAGTCGCTCATTTTGCCAATGGCAGCTTTTGTTGTTGTCCAGCTCAGATAAGTTGTAGGTCACTTTGTTCAGGAGACAGATTACTGTGGTCACACAGCAGCACAGAGATGATCTCAGTGAAGGTGTATGTGGTGAGCTGTGTGCAGATAAGAGCCAAGAGTGAGTGGTTCAACCTATGTGTGATTTCTGGTCAGATAAAAGAGCTGTCACTCAAAAGCTTAATGCTTAAAGTTCAACAGTTGTTTCGTTTTGAAGTTTTTGTTTTTTAATTTAAAGTGCAACTCGAAAAGATGGATAATGCATAATATGAGTTAAAAGACAGATCAAAAAAAATGAAATTGTATATACTCAGTGTTTCCCCTGTAATAGTACAGGCCTGGAGGGCTACCAGGCCAACAAGAACCCCTGCCAGGCCAGAAATATTTTTTTAATAACACAGATGAATAATAACGCAGATGAAATAATGAAAAATGCCAAATATCCATTCATTTCGAAATCCGTAATCATTTTGGTGCATCCGTAGTGCTCCCATCAGCCCTGCAGCGCTAATAGCCTGCTGTCCAGCATCAATTAATGTTAGAATATAGAAGGTGTCAGAATCTGACATCTACTTGACAGATTTTGACTCCTCTCGACATGACAAAAGTCAGACATTGCCTCCTCCCTCCTGGAATATACATTGAGCCGCAGACGTCTATTTTTTTATTTTATTTTTTCCATGAAACACTCCCTCACTGCTCGTACAGTATAAGGTGCCTATGAAACGCCTTCTCAATAACGCCTGTTTCACACCAGACAGCCGCGTTGCTGAAGGTAAAGTGTCATGAAAAAAGGTATAAACCTTTGCGATTCTTTGTGATCCATGTGATGGTTTTGTCGGACAGCAGCTTTTAAGTCGACTGCTATGCAGTGCCTGAATCGGGGCTGCTAAATTACAGCCCGTGGGCCACGTTTGGCCCAGCCTACTTTCCTTTTTTTCTGACATTTATTTTTCTGTAAAATGTATCTTTTTAAAACAATGATCAACCTTTGCAGGACTACTGTAGGATTACATAAATAATGAGTGCATCACCTTTCTTTAGCTTTTGCGTTTGTGAGCGCCTCTCTTTTCCGTGCTGTGCACCCTGTGATTTGAGGTGGTTTTTTTTCGGTGAGTACCACCGGGCCTGAAAATAATTCTCGGGGAAACGCTGATACTGATCTGCCAATAAATATGAGGCAACTGCCCAGCATATGGTGACATTTGAGTCGTGAGGCAGAACGAGACTTTTAATGGATTCTGCATTTTTTACGGTGAAGTAAATCATGAGCTCACTCTCTTGATGAAATGTAAAAAAAAAAAAAAAACCCTCTGTGTCGAAGCCGTGGGATGAGACAGTGTTATGAAAGCTGCCTGCACAATCATAGGAGTAATGTATCCTGATGTTAATCCTTTTCAGGAGACGCTGCACACATGCTCAGCTGTGTTATTTTCTCCTTGTTAAACTGATGCCCCATTATAAACCCTTTTTTTTTTTTTTTTTTTTTTTTTCTTTTCTTCTCTCTGCCTGTTTGCAAGTAGGGTGTGAATACATCTTTAGCTAAGGAATGTCTAAACTACTGCCTGAGTGGAGAGCATTGACTCAGTGTTTGGTGTGTCCGAACTAATGAACAGACTGGAAATGGTTTTGCATGTCTATTATCAAGGGAGATAATTCAGCGCTCCACTCTTGTTTCCATACACAAAGGGCGCAGTGTGCAGCTTTGCATTTTCACGCTTAATGCAGCAGTAGCCCGTGAACAAACAGGGCCAGTGAAGGCAGCTATGAAGTGCTCATTGAGATAATGACAGCATGTACATCAGCTGTCTAGTCACTGTAGTTATTGATATTCACCAGATGGATCTCAAAGTGAGCTGGATTCCATTTAGTTACTTTCTGTCCCATTGTTTGCGTTGATGTCATTGCTGCCGCACGCCCCACTTTCCTGCCCATCCGAGAGTTTCAGCCAAGTCAACTTTCTTTGTTTTCACTCTTCCCTTATCAGTTCCTGTTTTGTCCCTCCTCTGGCTGTTCCTAATATAGTCTAATGTGCCAAGGGAATGCAGCTCCCACTGGAATTCCCCCCTCCTCCCCCCTCATTCCCAAACTCACTGTCCAACTGACCTGGAGAGCCGCGTTACCCTTGTTTTCTGACCGAATGGTCCAGTTTAGGTACTGCTTGGTCCAGTTCTGGTTTAAAACACAGCGCACAGAGCTGACACTTTGTGGAATAATGTTGTGCAGATTGCAGTGTACATGAGTGGAGAGGAGAGCAGGGAGGTGGAGGGACAGCGTGGGCAGTCAGTGGAGGATTTTTTTTTTTGGCTGAAAATAGAACCCGTGTCATTTTCTCCTTTCGCCGGTTCCTTTGTTTGGCAGCCACTCGTCACTGATTCTACCCAAGTGACTGTGAAGATGAAGGAGAAATATCTCTGCCTGTGTTTGAGCTCCTGCTCCCTCGTGCTGGATGCCTGAGATAATCTGTATAATTTTGTTTTCGATGACTGGCTGTCATTTGAATAGAAAAATAGTCACATTTAATTTTCATGACAGTTAGTAATTTTAAAAAAATGTAAGGGGCAAGTGGTATTATTAACATTGTTGAAACAGATACTCAATTGATAGAATATAAATGTAAATGATTTTAATAAACCAAAACTCTCAAAAAAATAAAAATGCCAAACTTGTTCCAGCTTCTTCATGGTGACAATTTGCTGCTTTTCTTTTCTATTCAGACAGAGAACGATATTTAAAGATATTGCATGGGAATCTGAAACTGATGCATTTTTATAAACTGACATTTAATAGATTAAATGCTTAATCAGTTAATTGTAAATCATCGCATTCATTGATATTTCAATTTTTGAGCCATACCTACCACCACAGTTTCAGGTCAAACTATTGTTTATTTTGTAGACTAAATCAAAGGTCTCAAACAGGTGTCCCATGAGAGGTCTCTCATTTATAATGAAATGGATGCTGTGAGATGACAAACACCTTTGTTCAGTGACCTCATGAATGCAAAAATAAATAAATAAAATAAAATTGCCAAATATCTCTCGACCTGATAGACCGAGCTACCACAAACATGAATGCCACTGCTAAGATAAGGGAATCTCAAAAATGTTCAACACTTTTAGCACATACTGATACACATCTGGCAGCTGAGTGCAGGAAGTCATTGAAAGCCTAGATCTCAATCTTGATCCAGGATGATCACAAACCCAGACACTCGGACTCCTTATTCTGCTTCTCAAGTGCCATAATCAGGGCACCCATTGATTCCGCAAAGATCGCAGCATTCTCCACAAAATCAAGGTTAGTAAACCTTTCCTCACTGACAGAGGCACCCAAATTGCTGGACTCCACAACCTTACCCAACACCCAGTCCATGCAAACGTTGAACAGAGTAGTAGTCAGAACCCCTGATGAGCAAAAGTAGTAACTGGTACGAAATCAGAGGCTGTCTCCACACTGCACAGCAGACATAGTACCTGTCTGTAAGCCAGCTATGATGTCCAGCAACTTATCAGGGATCCTTCAAATTCTCTGGTTCTCCCACAAATCTGCCCAATGAACCAACTCAGTCAACACAGGCAGCAAAGAAGCTCTGCCATCTTCCTCCGTTATACTGGAGGAAGAACTGTTATACCAGCATTCACACTAGTATTCTTTGAGTACTCCCAGAGCTAGGATGTGGTCAATGGGTGACTTCTTGGGCACTGCTGTGGTCATTGAGCAGCAAGCAGCTGGCTCTGACTCTTATTGAGAATTACTCTTGCAAGTACCTTGTCCTGCACAGAGGGCAGTGTAATACCCCTTTAGTTGTTCAATTGTTGCAATCCAAGCAATCATCTTTTAATTTCTAGAGAGGGACAACAACTTGTCTTCCAGTCTGTTGGGATACCTTTCTCACAAATGGAAGCGAAGATTGCTTGCAGTTCCATGAGAATACATCTCCATCCACTTGTAGATGTTCAGCCCTGATACCAGAGATCCCTGCAGCTTGACCTGCTCTCAGCTGTCTCACCACCTCTGCAATGCCACTGTGATTTGGTGGTGTGCAGCTGACTGGCCCATCAACCACGCTGGCCCAATGGGTCAGTACAGCAGAGACATCTGTCAGGACAGTGCTTTTACTTGACGTGACTGCAGTGGAATGAGGTTTATATTTGGAGGAATGCAGTGCTTCTGTTCCTCTGTAAGCAGGATGAGGGTCAGTACACCACAGCAGGCATGTCACCTGCACACAAATTACTCCAAAAAATGCCTCCCTGTATATCAGTGCTATCACAGCCCTCTTTGTCAGCTCCATATTCAGTCCAGTATTGCTGCAAAGCTGTGCACTACAACTCCTCTGGATGAAACGCCTCTTCATATGAACATTGGCAACCCCAGTGCAATCCCTGGCAGCTTTCAGGGTGTTATCATGAAGAAACTCCCACATACGTTTGGGTAATTTGTTGTCCATGTTTACAAGTTCTCCACCCAGATCCCAAGCAAGCTCCTGCAAAATTGTCTAATCTTAAAGTCTAGCCAAGTTAAGTCCAGCACACTGAGCAGACAGCAGTCTGCAGAACTTCAGCTGTATCCTTGTGGAAGCTACAGCAAGTCTACACTCAGAGTTCACAAACTGGGCACTTCCGTACACAGTCTAGTTCTGTGTGAGTCTTCAGTATCTTCCCACAAGAACACAATCGATCCCCTTAGCAACACCACCAGTATTGGAGTGTCATGTCCAGTGGTGTCACCCTGTACACAGAAAGATCCAGAAACTTGTAGCCTCTGACTTTTTACAAAGTCAAAGAACATTGAACCATTTTCACGACAGTTGTCATATCCATGGGGACCAATTCTTGTCATTGTAACCAGCCGTGTCAGTCCCTGTGATCGCATTGAAAACAGCCATGACCATTGGACTGCCTTCTCTGGAGCAGGTGTCAACCACCTAATGAAGCTGTGAGTAAAAACTCTATCAGTAAGATGGAGTTCTCAACTTAGTCAGATCTTACACTGAGACAACAGAACAGACAAGCCACCCAAGGAGAGTCTAATACTTTGTCTCGTAATAAGCTTGTTGATAGAGGTGATAACTGACACAATAGGAAGGAGCCGGTCTGCAACAACAACTGCCACTCGCTCAGTCGACTGACCACTTGAGCAACCAGAGCAAAAGTATGTGTATCCACCTACTGAGATCTGTCCACTTCCAAGTCTGTGGGCCTGTGCAGTGTGGAACTGTCCAAGCTCAATTGGCAAAAGTGAAATACGGTCATCCTTGCTGAGAGACAGGATATTGGGTATCCATTTGCATGAGTCGCCTCAATTTTGGACTTTGGCCCCATCATGCAGTGGACAAGCCCTCAGCATCCCAGCAGTTGCCACCCTCCAGAAATGGGACCCTTGTTGCTCTCTGGTGGTTTCTTCTCTTCTAGGAATGGGGATCCAACCAACTTTCCTCCATCCTTTTCATAACGTGTGCCGTCCTTTGATGGAAGGCAGTTGGAGAATTACTCCCAAGTAGTGCAGAAACATATCTTCTTTCTCTGTGTTGAGATTTGTGAGGCATTTACAGTGTCTGCAGTACTAGTCCCACCACCAACCCCAAAAAAGAAGTTCTCTGAAGGCTGGAGGACAATCTGCAGTCCGGGATGTAGTTTAACATCATGTCAAGGACTCTTACGTCAAAGCAATATCCGACAACTGCGGCAAACGTGTTTTTGCCAACAAAATTTTTAGCAGCCACATTGTTTCAGTCATGTGATTAGTTGTTTGTTTGTTTTTTTCTCCCACAACCAATGTGTAATGAGCTCAGCCAATCATGGGTCGCATCACAGGAGTAGTATCCATTGATACCACATCAATGAAATTGTACCTTATTCACATGAATCTGTATACAAGAAAATACGATCTTTATAGAAGTTTGCTACATTATTCATCAGGAAACACTTGGCAATAACATTACTTCATTGATCCCATCAGGGACATTGGTCCTCTGCATTCTTGTTTTTTTTTAAATTATTATTTAAATATAATTTTTCTTATTTCCCTTTCTTCATGTTTCCTTTGTGCATTAGATTATGCCTCCAAGAAGGCCAGAGCTTGCCAGTGAATCCTCAGATACTTTGACTTGGAGACCACTGGACTAATTAGTTAATTATAAATATAAACATCATATTAATCAGTGATGGAAATAGTTAGGTGCAGCCCTAATAATTGCCCCACAAAATGGTTATTTTTCTTATCGCGTCACTGTAGATACAGTTGGCACACATGATAGGAAAACACGGCATGGTAGGGAGGTGGTGTAATTCCGTGTCTTCAGTTGTTACTGATGTTGTATTGGACAATTTGTCCCTCATCAGCTATGGATGTCAAAGCCTCGTTCTTTTTCTTCTCTTTTTTCCCCCCATACATTGTCTTTTTCCAAGCCAGACGTAGACCTAATGGACTTCTTTCAGCAGCTTTATTAAGAAGCTTAAAGGAGGATTCTCTGTAAGATTGTGGAAACACACGGGACCTGCACTGAGCATATGTTTTCAGTGTTAGCTTTGAATGCCTCATGGTCTGTCCGTGAGAACCTGTTTCACAGTCATAATAACTCAGGCTCTGGGTTCCTCACTGACAAAAGTAACGTGACTAAAGTTTAAAAGAGCTTTGGAAAACAAGTTAACCTGCAATGCAGACACACCCACCCTGACCGTCATTCACCCACTCTGCCTCCATCCTTACTTCTTTTTTTCATCCTGCTTTCTCAAATGTGATATTGGATTTAAAACTCATATTTTTAACTGTCAGTTTGTCGTGCTGGATTAAACCAAGTCTTTGGCTTAATGCCAACTCACTGACAGATTGGACACATAAGGGCAGGTTGGAGATCCATTTAGCAGATAGTCACTTAAGCTTCGCAACAGGTGTAAGTGGTAATATGTGTCTGGGTTGGTGTAAGTTAACTCTCAACAAAGAATTAAAGGGTCATTTATGGTGTAAACAGATCCTTCTGTGCTGTCAGGGTGAGCTTCATGAACTCTGACTGCTGAGCACCTGTGCATGTTGCCCCAACTGACTGAGAAATAACTAAAAGCTCACTATCAGCAGAAGTGCTGTTGATAATATCAAGAAGAAATTCTGACTCGGTCAGTGTGGCAGAGACCCCTATTTCTCACTTCCCTGTTTGCAAAATGAGACAAACACAACATTTCCTGATTTTGAGTGTTTCTGTCAACTCAGACAGTTCTATAAGTGCTGAGAGTGAAATTTGCATTGTTAGAACAGGGTGTAGTTTAATATGATGGTGCAAAATTGGCTATTATGAGAAAACGGTAACAAGATAAGTGGGCTAACAATATGCAGACCTGGGATCGATTCCCACTCATGCTACCCCTCTGTCTTGGACAAGATGCCTCATGTATATTGTCCCAGTCCACCCAGTTGTAAATGGGTGGACTGGGACTTGGCTGGGGAAGTAACCTGTATCGGACTGGTGTCCCATGAGTAGTAGACTCTCATCTGCGTCACACGATGGGCATAGCTGCACTACTTATTCTTCTTGTGGATATGAACCATTCCAAGTGGTTATGGAGAGCACAAACATCTAACAACACAAGTCGGACTGTAATAAAGTTACTTTCATTATAGAGTAATCTCTGGATTGTTTTTGCAATTATAGGTCCATCCATCCATTCTCAATACCTGCTTAATCCAAAAAATACCTGCTTGTGTATCTTTTCCTACCACACTTTTCTCTTCCAGTGAACTCTCAATGAATATGCTT
>OMMV01220901.1:0-15205 GCA_900302635.1 Chatrabus melanurus | reverse complement strand
GTATCTTATTGGCATTATTCCGTGAAATACAGTGTGGACATGTCTTGTAAATGTGCAGTTTGGGTGGACAGTGATGCAGCTGTCTTCACAGGGGGGCCGGATTTATCATGAGCCACGATAATTACGAACGGTTCATGTCGGGTTCCAGAAGGGGTTTGCGCTGCTGCGACGTCTGTGGGAATTTGTCAGGAATGCCTGTGTCGGATGAATTTTTAGGACATGCCCTAAATTCAAGCGACGCTTGTGTGCCACTCTGCGCCGCCCTGCGACGCCCGCGACGGGTGTGGGAATCCCCGTGAATGCGCCGGGGCATTCCGGGGATCCCACGGGGATGCCGTTCGCATGTGTGTCGCAGCCCAGTGTGATAGGGCCTTAAGCGTTCAATTACTCATAAAGTCCAGTGGTCGTATTAACCAGTTGTCCAAACAATCAAGCAGTGAACTTCATGGACCCGTGAAGTAGAACACAACTGGGATCATCAATGAGTTGACAGTTCTGATCCTCTCAAACAAAATTTTTCCTTGACTCAAGGACCATCTGGACAGTTTCTATAATCACAGACAAGCAGCATACCTAGGCTTTGCAGGGTGATCAAATACCCTCCGCCTTCCTTTGTTAGTCAGCAGAGATAATCATGCAAACTAGGGCTACAATGACTAACTGATAATATATTACTGACAATAAATAACATTATCAATTAGTGGGGTGGGCGGCAAGTTGGTGGCTAAATGGTCAGTGCACTTGCTTCCAAAACAGAAGTTCCCGGTTTGAGACCATGCATACCCATTCTCCATGTCATGTGGAGTTGCATCAGGAAGGGTATCTGATATAAAAACTTGTGCCAAATCAACATAGGGTTCTGCTGTGACGACCCTGAGTGAAAATAGAAAAGCTGAAAGAACTTACTATCAATTAGTTGGGTGGGTGATGCTGCGTAAACTACAGGAGAAAAGGATTTGGAACATGATGGTGAAAGTTTAAATTTGGTCCCACTCTCAAGTCAGTCATTTTTATCACAATTAAGCTGATTTATTCTCAATCATGTTGATCCTTAATACAGTAATTTTTGTATATTTTCTCATGTGCGGAATGTGTAAAGTTACATGTCACTGAATTAATGTTCATTGTTAATTTGGTAAGTCGCTCATGCTAGTTAGTCCTTAGCTCATAAGTTATCATTACCTGCAAATACTTTGCACTTGCTTCATACTATAGTAATTTGGCTGTTGAGGAGCACATGCTGCACTGAAACCAAGACCTGTGCACATTCACAGGTGTTGCATTTTGCATACTATTTTTCGGTGAGTGGTAACTTCCATCACAAGCAACTTTTAGCTTCTCATTACATTCAGAGGTAGACTCTTAGCCTTCCAGTTACCCAGTCCAATTCCTTGCTTTTGACTGCAGAGGCGGTGAGAACTGGGAAACCTACTTGACCATCCAATAAGCTAATGTTAGTAGCATACTAGATTTGGAGGGTTCCCACCCAGTTTGACTGCTTTTTGTTTGGATAAAAATGACATTGGTCCTCAGGGCCTATTTAGGATTTGTAGACTTTCATTTTTAATTCAAAGGCTTTAACAAAAATATTGCAAAATAACAATTTAGGAATTACAGCCACTTTTATGCACAGTCCCTCCATTTTCTGAGGCCATAAGTAACTGGACAAACTAAATATAAGTAATATTGTTGATGCAAATTATCATTTTACAACTAGTTTTCTTTGGACAAGTCAGGGGCTGGATAATGAACATTTCCAAGTTACTGAGCATGTCTTGGACTTCATTTCCATCAGGGGTTACCAACCCTACTCCTGGAGATGACCTGCACTGCATGTTTTCCAACTCCCTACTCCACTCCCTGCAAATTAACAAAGTCAGGTGTACTCAGCCATTCAACAGCTAGGAAACACCAGAGTTGACTGTGGTTGCCGCAGGTAGACGTGAGCTGTGCCTCAATTTAGGGGCCACATCCTTCGAAGGCTGCATTCATCAGCCGCATACGTCATAGTGGCGCAAGTTCGCTGTCTCATGTCGAAGGCTCCTTGGAATGCGGCCAACAAATGCAGCCTTCTTTGCCCCGAATACAAAGAATACAATAGGTGTGTCCTTCTCGGCCAAAACACTCTGAAGAGTCATTGCATGATTTTTTTTTCAAGACAAAGTGGTTGGTAAATTAAAAAGGACAATTTCCTTCTCCATATGTAATTAAATTATAAATAAGTGATGTTTATAAGTAAAATATAAATAAGTATGGAAAAATGATTACTAAACTACGGGTTATGCCTACTACGCTAGCTTGTCACGTGCAGCTGTCAAGGTTGCTAGGCAATAGGGGGTAGGGGCTATAAAAGTTGATGACCCAAGAGTAAAATGCTCTGTGGGCTAGACCGTTTCATTTCAGAACAATTGGTTCGGCCTCTGCGGTCTTGGAAAGCCAGATCTTCATAGAACACAGCCTTAGAAGGATGCAGCCCCTGAATTGGGACACAGCCATGGAACACTTAGGGTGGATGATCTCCATCAGCAGGGTTGGTGACCCCTGATTAACATCAGTCATGAAGGAATAAACAGTATGGTAGTGTATGTTAAGTCTGTTTGGAATGGGTAGTTCTACAAAACTGAGTGAGGGTGCAAGAAGGAGACTTGTGAGGGAAGCCACCAAGACACCCAGACAACATGTCATTGGAGAAACACTGCATATAACGTTTGTCTGTTGCATCACCAGTTGTACAACTTCATGGTGGAGTGGAACAGAGAAGGATTTTCTGAAAAAAAACACCTGAAATCTCAGGTCCAGTTTCGCCAGAAGGCACAGGGGAGACTCAAAACTCGATTTGATCTGTTTTCTTGTATTAAAATCATTCTCTGCTCCACTCCTGTACTGTGACTGGTAATGCAACAGGCACAAGATGCACTATCCCCAGTTTCTCTAATCACATCCACAAAAGCCTATAACTCCTTCAGAGTTGAGCCAAAATTACCAAAATTGTCACTGTCCAAATACTTATAGACTTCACTGTATAGACAACTAAAAAACAGTGTTCCAAAATATAACAACTTTAAAGTAACGACCTCATGTTTATTAGTTTTAAAAAAAAAGTTTCTTCAAATTGAAATTTAGTTTTTAGATATAGATTAATATGGAATATATAAATAATGTTTTTATTAATTTAGCATAGTCATTAAACACATTTCAATATGGATTTTAATTTAGAATCAAAAGATATTTAGCCTAGCCCCCTGTTTCCAATCTTTTGAATGGTATTGTAACTGTATGATTCACAGTTTCTATTTTCAGTCAGCAGTGAGAAGCTGAATCTGAATTTTGTTATGAAGAGGAGAACAAAATGTGACACGAAAATATAGACTTTAAGAGGAACATGAGTCACACGCACCCACGCACACGCACACACAGAGCAGCTTTTTTTAAACAAAGCTTCATGCATTTGAAATACAGTACGACACAAACACGGGAAGTCACACACATCATTCAAATGTGCATATATGGTTAGATCCATAAATATTTGGACACTGACAGAGTGTGTTGTTATTGCAGATGTCTCCTACAGCATTGGCAGCATCCATCCATCCATTTTGTGACCCTGCTTATTCCAGTTAAGGGTCATGGGGGCAGGGGAGCTGGAGCCTATCCCAGCAGTCATTGGGCAGGATACACCCTGGACAGGGTGCCGGTCTATCGCAGGGCCGACACATATAGACAAACAAACACATTCACACCTATAGTCAATTTAGAGTCACCAATTCAACTAACCTGCATGTCTTTGGAACCCGGAGCACCAACACGTGGAGAACATGCAAACTCCACACAGAAAACAGGCCAGAAGCGAACCCAGGAACTTCTCATTGTGAGACAACAGTGCTAACCACTAAGCCACCCTCATTTGGTAGCATTTACAAGCACTCACATGAACAGTGTCGGAATCTCACCTCTCTACTTTTTCGTGTAACCCCACCGCCACCACTTTTTTAAAAGTTATAACAATAACTGAATAAAGGAACAAAATCATAATTTCTGGTACTGTCATTTGAAATATTTGGTTGAAAATCCTTTTTTTGAAACCCAGCATCTTATACCTTAAAAAGTCCTGGGTTGCTTTCACAGTAGCTTAGCGTCATTGCTCACATCTTTATTGTCTCATTTCAACTCCATTGTGGTGGTGTACAGAGGCAGAATTACAACTGTGTCACTCACTGTCCAACTACTTATGACTTTCAAAAAATAACATGCTGTATTCCCTCCATCGTTCACTAGTGATGGCAAAATGGGCCCACTTTTTTGACAAGAGTCCGCCATCTAGTGGACTCAGAAAAAAAACAGCATATGCTTCATGAGGCCTCTTGTGGTCATGGCTACCGTTCACCTGTCTTAGATGTGCATACACTCTAAAGAGTCTGCACTTAGTGCACATATTTTCTTGCTTTCACATGAAAGATGCTGTGGTAGAAGTCTAAATTTTTTTCATTGTCCCATTGACTAATACCCACATAGCTTCCACCTTTTCTCATCTATGAACACACATCTTGTTCTTATCTTACCAGAAACCCGGAGCCCCACAGACCCGTCGCCCATGTGGCCTCTCTGGTCACATGACCCTCCAATAGAAAGTTGAACTTCAGCTCAGGAAACAGCAGCAGGGTGTTCGACAGCATACAGACAATTGCCAGGGGAACCAGCGAGAAACCAACAGATCGTAAACACGATGAAACACACATCTGTTGAGACAGACATACAGTCATAAATATAAGTGAAAAGAAGAATTAGATTTCAACTGTAACTCCTTTTGATTGGCGTTTAATTAGGACAGTTAGTAATTTATAACTTAGGGTTAGGGGTCTGACTGTTTAAAAAAAATGTAAAATGGAAGGAGATGTTTGCATTGTTTTACTGGGCTGTTTCCTGTTTCTTCAAATATAAACACGTCAACTGACCCCACGCTGGCTGTTCTACTTATTCTTTACATGGCTAATGGCCTACAGTGTGATATGCAGTACCATTTAGAGCACTATTAATCCAGATTTGGTAATCCTGAAAGTTTTGTATCTGGATCAGGGTGAGCCAATCCAATGTTGCTTTGAAAAAACAGAACAAAAGTAAGATGATCCTGGAAAGCAAAACATGGGATTTCTAAATCCAGATCATTCTGATCCAGATTACATTTTTTTTCAGCAACTGAGCCCACCCCACTTCATTAAATTTTGGTATGATCCAGTTCAAGGGGTGGATGTTGCCTTTGATCTGTGCTCTTTGAGCCGGATACCTTTGATCCTAATACTGCCTTTGGACATTGATCCTGATTCGATTGGTCCTGATTATAAGATCTCAACAATCAGGGTCTAAATTCAGTGATCAAAGCAACACAAACACAGCAAGATAAAAGATCAGGATTGAATTTAAGGGATCAGGATCAAAGGTCAGTGATCAGGATCAAAAATGAGTGATTATCCTCAAAGATCAGGATTAGGACCACAGGTCAGAAATCACAATCAAAGCTCAGGATTTAAGAATGTTAGAGAAGTGATCAAAAGAATAACCCTCTAACAATGAAAGAAAAAGCGGTCAAAGAAAAATGTCAACAGAGACATAAACATGTCCTTGGTAGTGGTTTGCACTTTCTGAGTGCCCTTCTAGTTTCTTTTCTGTAATCTATCACCTCCCTCATCAATTCTCACAGACACGGTTGTATTTGTTAATAAGGTGTCGTGGAAGTGCATATTGTGGTACAAATACTTGAAATTGAACTTGGATTAACAGACCTTGGGTGGTTGTTGTAAATGTAGCAGTAACTTTTACTTACATAAGGCAGCGGATTAGACATTATCTCAGTTTCTTCACAGGCTCTCTCATGTTAATAATGTGAATGAGCCATATGGATGTTTATTACTAGGTTACTATCACACATAGAGATCTGAAAATGAAATAAAAATGTGCCTGCTTACCATGTGACCTGATGCTGCAGGAACAGATAAAGGATCCACAGTTAAGTTGTTCTGACAACAGAGGAGGAAACTCGTCTACTTATGTCTTGTCCACAGAGACAATGACACACCCATTTCCATGTATGGAAACAAAGCAGTTAATGTGGTGAATGTGCATAGAAAATATTTATAGACTATTAGTCTACAATTGGGACTTCATTCAGGTGCAACAAGAGCAATCAGGGTTTCCAGATCCGCTGTCCCTTCAGAAACATCTGAAAACACAAAATCCAGATGGCTCATTTGATTCAGGTAATTTCAGGCAGATTGGCAGGAGACGTGACACTACCTCTTTTTTTAACTTCAGGAATAGGCATACGATCAACAGACACATAAAACCTGAAAATGTCTCTCATCAAATTTGTAAAATCCAGAACTGATCACAGATCAGGCTGATCTTGGAGGAGGTTTGGCTGAGCAACAGTAACAGCTTGCCTTGTGTGACTTTTTCAAATTAATCTGATCCATGCATTTTCTACATCTTATTCATTAGGGGTTATGAAGGTAGTGGAGCCTGTCCTATCATACACTGGATGAGAGTCCATCCTCGAACAGCCTCACTTTTTTATTATGTCTCTGAACTTGCACATAAACATGATTACAATAGCCTCCTGGAATTTACTGCCAGAGTTTACTGTAATCTTTTCACATTACAAAGAAGCACAACCAGTTGTAATTAGTGATGTGTGCCGCCTCCCAAAAGTATCCATCTATCTGCCACAGCCAGGTGCTACGTGGGCATCCCCTTGGCCTTCTCCAGCCGCTGGTGTCATCAACACTTCAGCACATGCGTGCTGGGTCATGCCCAGAAAAGAGCGCTACATGGCCAGTGCCATAGCTGATATTCCCTCACAACGCAAGTAGTATTACTCATCTTAGTTTCCTTAAGTAACCATTTCTTTGAGATAAAGTCATTCCAATGGTACCCAAGGATCCCCTGAAAATATCTAGGACCAAAGACATCCAGTCAACGGCTTCGGTCACTGGTTGATGATATAAGGTGTTTGCTGTAAGGAAATAATTCTGTTAGTATCATTTGTTGTTTCTATTCTTTGGTAAATTTACAATTTTGTCTTTGATATTTACATTGAAGTTATAGTATGAAATGCATTTTTGACACAGTAGCATGCACACTCAAAAAAGTGTTTTGTTTTCACTTTACATAAGCACATCTTTGTTAAGTTAAAATAATTTTTCTAGACCATTTATTTAGATAAACTTAATATTTGTGCTTTTAACTAATCTAAAATCATTTTGTGGAACCTGTTGACAAAATAAATATAATTAAAGTCAATGTTTTACTTTTTTAAATGTAGTTATCTTTCCACCACTTGAGTCAATAACAAAATACCAGTGGCCAGATTTTGTATGAAATTTGCCACTAATATTGATGGGATGTAAAGATTCATGGGATTTAGAATGAACCTTAAATAGTTTGGTAACGTTGTGTCTCTTCTCTGTTGCCAATGTCAGGAGAAAACTTTAACTTAAAAGAAACATTAAAATGTGATGGTAAAATTATCATGAAATTTACTGATGACTTTTTTTTGTGTTCACCACAAGATGAGCCCATTTCAGTTCAATAGAGACAACTGACCACTCATCAATAAGCTCCAATAATAATGAAGAGGAGATTGCAATTGGACGCTTCTCACACTGAGGTCAAAACAAAAACACAGCAAGAGCGCAACTCTGCAGACCGCAATTCCACTGACTCACGAGGACAGCAGTTTGGTTCGATGAGCTGAGGTTCTGATGTCACATGACCACAAGGAAGCCACAGAAACCTTAGAGTGATAAAACATGTGTGCACATTGCTGAACAAGCTGTCAGACCGCAGCTGAGTTTCAATGACCTCACGTCTCCAAAGACTTGATGAGTGCATCATTTACCAAGACGAGGGTCTACGATCCCACATGTGGTCACCTGATATGCAAATTACACCATGAGAAAAGCACTATCAACAATGTTTTTGTAAAAGAATTTAAAAAAAAAAAAGAATTTAGCAATTGCTCTAAAGTCAACACAAGTTTTTAAAAGATTAATTTGCAGTTTAAAAAAACAAAACAATAAAAAGCAGAAAGCAAGGTCACTCTTTGAGCAGATCTTACCCATGAAGCAATAATGGCCAATTAGGGTCGTCAGAATTTTGACTTTTTCACACCTAGCCTGTATGCGCTTAAGTGGCAATACATATTTATTTAACATACTGCAGATTTGCTGCAAACACTAAAACACCATATTGGAAATCTTGTTCGTTCTGAGACAACATGTGACAATCCCACTTCATCCTCATGTAAATAAATTAGTGACGGACCAGCCGATTCTTTGTTGGCTCACAGTTCTTTCTGTTCAGCTCACCAAAATATTCATTCTGATTCCCTCACCAGCGCCCCCATAAGTTTATGCCATGAACATCACAGCCAAGTCTCTTGTTCGCCCACTCTCCTTTGCTGCTTCATTGTAAGTTTGTTGGCTACGTTCAGTTCAGGTTAGGTTTCCTGCCAATCATGTGTGTGTTTAAGCCTACAGCACAGACTTATGTGTCCCAGTGACTAGCATTGGCTCTTGCGTGGATGACACTAAAACACCATGAGATTGGCTGGAAACTAAAACTGATGGGTGAAGAGATCTGTCAATTAGGGTAAAGATTAACACCCCAAAACATAAAGTTTATTTATTTATTTACACCGATCAGCTTTGTGACTTTGTGACCACTGACAGGTGAAGTGAATAACATTGATTATCTTCTTACAATGGCACCTGTCAGTGGGTGGGATAGGCAGCAAGTTAACATTTTGTCCCCAAAGTTGATGTGTTGGAAGCAGGAAAAATGGGGAGACACAAAGATTTGAGCGACTTTGACAAGGGGCAAATTGTGATCACTAAACAACTGGACCAGAGCATCTCCAAAACTGCAGCTCTTGCGGGATGTTCCCGGTCTGTAGTTATCAGTATCTACCAAAAGTGGTCCAAGGAAGGAAAACTGTTAAACCAGCAACAGGGTCATGGGTGACCAAGGCTCACTGATGCACGTGGGGCTCAAAGGCTGGCCCATGTGGACCGATAGAAGGATCTGCTGCCAACATCTTTGTGCCAGATACCACAGCACCACTTCAGAAGTCTAGTGGAGTCCATGCCTCGATGGGTCAGGGCTGTTTTGGAGGCAAAAGGGGGACCTACACAATATTAGGTAGGTGGTCACAATGCTGATTGATGTATATCACCTATAAGCCACTCATTTAGAAAATAATAGGAGCCATGTAAAAACAAACTGGTGACCATTATTTTTGAGTTTTAGCTGTTTTGACTCAGTAGTCCATGTCTGATAATATGACCACTGATTCACACATTTTCATACATCATCCACTTGCAGTATCAACTCCCTCTCTTCTAGGTTGGCTAAAACATTTATCCAAATTGGACCCAGGGTATATAGGGAGAAGAATTCTGAGGATGGAGCCACCAGGCAGGAAGAGAAGAGGGAGGCCAAAGAGGAGGTTTATGGATGTGCTGAGGAAGGACATGCAGGTAGTTGGTGTGACAGAGGAAGATGCAGAGGACAGGGTAAGGTGGAAACGGATGATCTGTTGTGGCGACCACTAACGGGAGCAGCCGAAAGAAGAAGAGTTGCATATAGTACAACTATATAGCTGGACAGTGTATTTTCAAATAAACTGTAAAACATGCAGTTTTCTTCAGTTTTCACATGGCCAAACATTTTTTTTAATGAATTAGCACCCTGAGGTGGATACAAAAGTATGCACCAATTGGTACGTGTATGACCATTAAATATATTCACTTTGTAGCAGTAGTTTTATAATTTGATACAGACCCCAGCTATACAGCGTCTGTGGCAAAAATGACACCAGACGAGGAGGTTTAGAAACACCAGGACCACGAATAAGAAAAAAACACTGGAGATTCAAATCTGCTTTCAGTTTTCCATTCTGCCATTTTACACAATTTAAACAAAAGACTAAATTTCAAACTCTTGTTTTAAAAAAACAAAACAAACGCTGTTTAAAATAAAAAAGCCCAGTGAGAAGTGACTGAAGTGGCACTGTGGACATGATGGAAAGTAACCGAGTTAAAGTGTTTCCTCAAGTAGGTAAGACTTTTCTTCGATAGTCACTTACATTTCTACAGTCATGACATTTCTGACTGATGAGATCAAGATGTTTTGTCCACCTCCACTGTTTCCATATTTCAGTTCTTCTAAAAGGAGCTCTGACTTTGAGTATTATGTGGTGTGACTCACTCTGTTGGGACATAGGGGACAAAACATTATGGGAAATCTATGCATGTTTGACCTATTATTCAGTGCTGACAACAACGCTACCCACACAGGATATTTTTTATTGGAATGTGCATAAAATAGAACTGTTGGTCTGTCAACCAATCAGAATAGCAGTAATCTTTTTAGCATGTAACTAGAGCACAAGCCTGTGTTAATGCACAGGAAGTGAAGTATAAGCATTTTTCTTCAGGGTACTGAACTTTGCATTATTTTAGTGTGATTGTTTCTAGATGAGAAGGTGTCTGTTGAACATTGCTTGCTCTTAAAATACATAAAAGCCCTGTGAAGTTTGGTGTTGGTGTGCGAAGTGATGCCAACGAAATACTCATTAGAAAATGGGAGAGACTCAGACTGACAGTAACTGTTTTATTCATGTGATTGCCCAACATACTACCGGTAGGCTATGGTATTTTCAGCTGACACAGCGTCAGCAATACTGTTGTGGGTTTTTATGCATGTATTAGCATGAGGAAAAAGAAATATGTAATTAAGTAATTAGTGGGTTGTTAATCTTGGCTAAAAATGTCCTCTGACACATCACATGTATGTCAACTATCAGTCTGTGCAATTATAGAACCGTAGGTATGCACATGGTGAAACATATAGCGGCAGAGGGAACCTTGGTTCCTTTAGTAGTATAGAAGATTTAAATTTAAATTGTGTCACTTCATTAAAGCATTGCTGTAAGGAATTATTTCTGTTAGTGTGATTTGTTGTTTCTATTCTTTGGTAAATTTACAATTTTGTCTTTGATATTCACATTGAAATTATAGTATGAAATGCATTTTTTGACACAATAGCATGCACAGTCAAAAAAGTGTGACGCTGAGGTCAAAACAAAAACAGCAAGAGCGCAACTCTGCGGACCGCGATTCCTCTGACTCACGAGGACAGCAGTTTGGTCCGATGAGCTGAGGTTCTGATGTCAGTCAGGTTCACTCAGAGTCACATGACCACAAGGAAACCACAGAAACACAAGAGTGATGAAACATGTTTGCAGATTGCTGAACAAGCTGTCAGAACACAGTCAAGCTTCAATCGCACATCTCCAAAGACTTGATTTGTTGCATCATTTACCAAGACGAGGGTCTGCGATCCCACATGTGGTCACCTGATATGCAAATTATACCATGAGAAAAGCACTATGAGTGTTTTTTAAAGAATAAAAGAACAAATTAATTTAGCAATTATTTTAAAGTCAACATGAGTTTTTAAAAGTTTAATGTGCAGTTAAAAAACAATAAAAAGCAGAAAGTAAGACCATTCTTTGAGCAGATCTTACCAATGAAGCAATAATGGCCAATTAGGGTAGTCAGAATTTTGACTTTTTCCCACCTAGCCTGTATGCGCTTACGTGGCAATACATGTTTATTTAACATACTTCAGATTTGCTGCAAACACTAAAACATCATAATGGAAATCTTGTTCATTCTGAGACAACATGTGACAATCCCACTTCATCCTCATGTAAATATATTAGTGAAGGACCAGACGATTCTTTGTTGGGATACAGTTCTTTCCGCTCAGTTCACTGAAAACATTAGTTCAGATTCCCTCACCAGCGCCCCCTTAAGTTTATGCAATGAACATCACAGCCAAGTCTCTTGTCCGCCCACTCTCCTTCGCTCCTTCATTGTAAGCTTGTTGGCTACGTTCAGTTCAGGTTCAATTTCCTGCCAATCATGTGTGTGTTTAAGCCTACAGCACACACTTACATGCCCCAGTGACTCTCATTGGCTGTAGTGTGGATGACACTACATCACCATGAGATTGGCTGGAAACTAAAAACCTGGGACTGAATGCATAGCCACACCCACAATGAAGGAACAGAGCTGTGAACAACCGAAGGAGAGAGAGTGGTGGAGTCAGCGAGGACGTTAACTCATTGCTCACAGGTTAACGATACAAAGTTTTTGAGCTGTAACCTGACCACTTGTTTTTCACTGAAGCTGGAAGTCAGGCGCTGATAAAAGGTAATGCTGAAGGTGAAAATAAGCACACATACAACACAAACCTGGCTTCATGGAATAGTGCCTTTAAAAAAGCCAAGGAAACTAAAGGACCAAGATGCAAGATGGACAGCAACTAATCATTCTCATTCACTGGTAATATTTGCATGCTTGAATAAGTTTGAGACTGACACTCCAAAATATATGGAGAGCACCACATATCTCTTTCCATTGATCTCATGGCTCCATAACCTCTTCCTAAACATCACGCAACCGTATAGCCTGAGCTCCCAGAGGTGTGAATGTCACTGCCAAGATAAGTGAATAGCCCAGCAATTTCGATTCTTTCACCACAAACAGATACACGTATGATCGCCGAGTTCAAGATGTCATTAAAAGCTTTGTTCATCGTCTTGGTCCAGGAAAATCGCAAACCCAGACACACTGGCTCCTCACTTAGCTTCTCCGTTGCTGTAACAGGGTATCCATTGGTTCCACAAAGATCACAGCGTTGTCCGCAAAGTCAAGGTCAGTGAACTTTGCCTTGCCAACATAAACACTCGGGGTCACTGGATTCCATGACGTTTCCCAATACCTCGTCCATGCAACCATTGAACTGAGTAGGAGCCAGAACACACTGAAAACATCCCTGAAAAATGCCGGTATTCACTCTGCACAGCACTCCCATCATAAACCAGCTGCGATATCCAGCAACTTATTGGGGATCCCACGAATACTAAGCATCTCTCACAGAGCAGTCTGATCAACCAAATGAAACACTTTGCAAAAATCAACACAAGCTGTAAAGAAGCACTGCCGACATTTACGTTTCACTTAAATTCAATTGATTTATATAGCGCCAAATCACAACATAAGTCGCCTGAAGGCGTTTCACAAAGGTAAGGTTTAACCTTACCCACCTCCTGAGCAAGCACATAGGCAACACTGGCAAGGAAAAACTCCCTCAGACGATTGTAGGAAGAAACCTCAAGCAGACCAGACTGAGAGGGGTGACTTGTGTTCAAAGAGAACTTGCCGAGCTGGGATGCGGTTAATGGTTGAATTCTTGTGCGTGAAACCAGACTGCAGTGGTTGCTGAGCAGCTGGCTCGGGATATAAAATGCTCCTTGCGAAAACCTTCCTGTAATATTCCTGTAGTTGCTGCAATCCAGTCAGTCACCAACAAGTCCTTTGTTCCAGCCTGTTGGGATGATACCCATCACCCAAATGGACTCAAAAATGAATTGCAATATTGCAGCACTAGAACAGGATCTCCACCTGCCTGAGGAAGTTCAGGATAGATTCTAGAGATCCACACAGCTTTTCCTGCCTTTTTTTTAACCTGTCTGTTGAAATTTTAACCAAAATAAAACATCAGATTAAAACTTTTTTTTTGCCTAACTCTGGCAAAGTTTTTTTTTTCTCCCTGAAAATTATTTTGAGAATTTGTTGCTTCAATACATTTTTCAGTGAAGTCAAGTTTTGGACTCTCTTGGGCATCTTTCACACTTGGTCTTATGGTACTTCATTAAAAGCAACCTAATGGATCATTTTTGACCTCGTGACTCACATCCTCATGTTCTGACCTCAGCTGTCACTCAAAACAATACCAAAAAACGGACACGAGCAAATGAGTAGGAGAATGAGTTAGATGTAAGAGCTGATGTGTCGGTCACGAACGAAACGGCCAGAGGCTCTTTGAAGTGAACGATCGGAGCCGGCTCCTGCCTGGGAGCCAGTGCCTTTTTTTTTCTTTGTCTCTATTTCTTTTCTGTTCAAGCCACACGTGATTGGTCAAGATGTGTGGTGGCGTCTGTGTGTCGACTCGACACGGAGCAGAAGGGGGAGGGGAGGGTTTACAGACACATGCAGCACAGAGTGAGCAGTGGGCAGCACACGAACAGGAGGGAGGGAGACGAAAGAGAGAGAGAACTTACGCGAGAGAGAATACGCTGGAAACAGGATTAACCCCTCAAAGCTGAGGCAATTGGTTTTTCTGAATGCCAATCTTTGCTAAAGACTAACTAAAACTGTATAGCTGCTGGATGCGGCTTTTTTCTTTTTGTTTTACACATTTTAATTTATATTTTGTTCACTGTAAATAGTTAAAAGTTTATAAATAATATACATGAGAGATTGGACCTTTTTATCTGATTGAGATAGCTTTGTTTTTATATTTTATATTTTATTGTATATTTATTTTATACTTTTTGTAGCACTCTACTCCAGTTTATTTTGAGTTTATAAATAAAGCCATACAAATAAACATTTGATATAATGCATGTTTTTTACATTAGTAATTCATTTTACACATAATTTGATATTATTTTTGGTAATAAATTAATTTAATCAACAAAAAATCTGAGGAGCCACTTGGGAGCCGAAGCCAAAAGAACCGGCTCTCTAAATAGAGCCGGAATGCCCATCACTAGTAAGAGCTCAGCATGCATTTAGGTGAAAATGAAGCTGTTTACGCATCCAAAGATTCAGCAAGTAACCATTTGGAGGCTCCCCCTTGAGGTGCAAACAGATGTCAACAAGGAATCGAAACACTAAACAAGATATCCTGATTTAATAATAATTTATATAGCACTTTCAAATCAAACATACAAAGTGCTTCACAAATTAAAATACATTAGACAATAAAACACCAAACCATATAAAACAAGCAGAAACACTGATTCACGCCTTTGTTTCATCTAGAATTGATTACTGTAAAGTTTTGTTTTCTGGCTTGCCACGCATGAGCATTAGGGGTCTTCAAATGGTCCAGAATGCTGCCGCTAGAGTCCTAACCAGGAGAAGGTTTGACCATATTACTCCGGCCCTGGTCTCCCTTCACTGGCTTCCTGTTCATGTGAGGTTTGACTTTAAGGTACTGTTATTAACCAACAAAATTCTTCGTGGACTAGCGCCTCCCTATTTCATTGCTTTACTTCCACCTTACACACCGGCTT
>OMMV01220878.1:0-12609 GCA_900302635.1 Chatrabus melanurus | reverse complement strand
GTCTCAAAATTACGTCATCGAGAGAAAAGCCAAAAAGCGATCCACAAATGCAGAATTTTCAAATCTCAAAAATATATTTACAAATCAAAAATTTATTTACAAATACACGTTTATTTATACATATTAGTTTATTTATTTGTATGTCATGTTTTTATATTTGTATATTTGCATTAGTTATTTATGTCACATTTTTATATTTGTATATTTGTATTAATTATTTATGTCACGTTTTTATATTTGTATATTTGTATTAGTTATTTATACATATCATTTCAATATGTATTAATCTTTTTGAGACAATTCTATCTCCATACTATTCTCATTTTAATGCCATAAACCAATAACATTGCCCAAATGCAGAATAAGAATATGCTTATTTTTCCTGGCTACAAGGCCATTATCATAGAGTCAGCAGACTCTATATGTAGGGATGGCATGGATGTTACATATATGTAATGCATTACAAAAACAGAAATTTCTCAAAAATGATACACTTTCAAGACTTCTAAGCTTCATTGTGTTCTACGAGTGATTTTACATATAGTATGACTGCCGTTACACCAGCAAACCGTCGTCTTCAGACCGAACCGCAGGGAGCCAGAAATTGCATTTTCTCCATCTTCTTCTTTCTTAGTCAACGGGGATAACTTGACACCGTATGGCGTTATTTTTTATATCAATCTGTTCTGTTCCATATGAAGACATGCAGTGACAGCTTAGTTTGATCCGAGCTTCAAATATTTTCAAGTACAAATAAGTAAAGTACATTTATATAATTGCTATGCATGCTGTGCACATGACGTTGTGTCACATATTTCCTGACTTACACGTGGTAGTTGATACATGTCTACTTTAGTCTCTTTTTGTGATTAAATCACAGCAAAAATAAACACAAACAAGTATAAAAAGGAATTAAAATAAATTGAAGAATGAAGTAAGGATGGCAGTGCCAAAAAAGTACACAAACAAAATAGTACAGGATAATCCTAATTAACTGGCAAAGTGCAAGGGTCGTCCCTACTTCTTTACACTTGTCAGACAAGCTTTACTGTACAAAGATAACACTTACAAATCTCAATCCATGAAAGAGCAGATCAGAGTGACTCTAATAGCTACACATGAAATTGTATGCATACCACCAGACATTCCTTTACCACACAATAAAAGCACTGCATTTATTTTGCACTTTTACATCGAGCACATGCTCAAAGTGCTTCACAGTGATGCCTCACTGTTATTTCCCCAGCCAAAGCCGATACCCTTCTTTACAGCTGGGTGGACTGAGACAATGCAGATTAAGTGTCTTGTCCAAGGACACAGACAGGTAGCATGAGCGGGATTTGAACCCAGGTCTACATTTTGGCAGGCCAGCTCATTAACCACTGAGCTACCTGCTCTACATATACATTATAAACTGTTCACCAAGCAGTCTATGAATTAGGGACGGCCGTTTCAATTTAATTCCAAGATGGTACAGGATGCTCCTAATTAAAGGGTCAAACCCTCTTGTACTAGAAATTTTAATCTATTTGGTAAGGCTGGTATCTCACGGAGCGGCAAATGCTGACGAACATAGTGATTTTTGGATTCACCGCTTTTCTGACAAATGTTGCCAAAAATCAGGGTTCACCTCTGTTGTGAACGGGATTTTTTGGTCAGGAAGAAGCCGGAAGTGCTGCTGCCCTTGAGGAAGAATCGCTTTATCTGGCTGCTACTGCAGCTATCGCTTATGTTCACTACGTGGCGAACCAAAAATAACTTCAGCGACACGTTTTACAACCGTTTGCAACTATTTGCAGAAAAATAGAAAGAAATTTTGGACATCAAAATTTCTGTGACAACAAAAACTCTTTGTGACCCTAAAAGCTGTTTGAGAACCTTTAATTAACCCTGACGAAACCCTAAAATCACAACGTTCATCAGCATTCGCCGCTCCCTGAGATACGGGCTTAAGCATTATGTGAGCTAGTGATATCCGATAGTCTAGAGAATGTAAAGAAGTAGGGACGACCCTTGCACTTTGCCAGTTAATTGGAATTATCCCGTACAAGATTGTTTGTGTACTTGTTGGCACTGCCATCCCAACTTTATTCTTCAATTTATTTTAATTGTTTTTTTTATACTTATGTTGGTAAATCACAATAAAAAGCTTATCCTCCCTTTTCCCATTTTCTGATTAATCTGGCTCAGTATTTGTGGAGAAAGGTGAGCATCAACAAAGTAAAACAGAATGATAGTGACCCAGTTATATATGGGACACACGAGGTTTCATAAAATCAATCTGGCGTGATTAAAACATTTCTGAAAATTCGCTTTCGTAACATCTGCTTTGAATTCTGTTCCCTTTTAATGGGATGATGAATTGCACAGTGGGTTGATATTTTTGCAGCCATATGGCTGTCTCTCAGGAATTAATTAATTTCATTTATATCTTTGGAAAGGTGGGCTTCCTCTAATTCACATAAATTGACATCAAACCACAGCAAAGCGCATTTAGGTTACCCTGCTGCTCTCGTTTCACACGCTTTGCCATTACTTCATATAATCAGTCCCTACAGGATCTCTCAGTGAATCCTAACAATTGTTAATGAGAAGAGGTGACTTTTCAATTAGCTTTTTAATGCATGACAGTGTGCTGCATTTTCTTTCTTTCTTGTAAGCTCACAATAAATTGAAGGAAACTGTTTAAAATAGCAACTAGAATAAAAACCTAATGATTTGCATTTGGCAGAAGCTTCCAACCAAAGTGTTTTATTAAGGCATTTTCACAACTGGCTCCTTGGAGGCATTTGAATCAAACCCTGTTTTGTTTTCCACTTATGTTTGGGTCATTTGGAGATATGTGAACACAGTAATCAATGTCGGATGTGCACTGTATTCTTGAGCAGAATGCAAAAGGGCTCTGGTGCAGTTTATGTATGGTAATAAGGCAGTCCATCCAACTGGACCACATACCTGACTAATACTGAGAATTTGGGGATATTAAAATGTGGATATGGGACAGTGCAAAACAGTGTACAGTCCAACTCAAGTGTAAAGGGCCTTTCGCGCTGAATGTGGCATTTACGGCATTTTGTGCTGCTGTAATCGCAAGCAAACGCTGACCCCTTCGTACAGAACACGCAGCGGCTTGCTTTTAAGGAGGTAAAGTTTTCTATGTCACCATGTTTCTGCTCTGGCTGCTGGAGCAAGTCCCCGTGTTTGTTGAAAGACGCATCTGTCCCTGAAAAAAAGCGTTAGCACCCGCCCTGTGAGTGATAAACAGAAGATGAGCAGCAAAAGCAGAAGAGCTTGCGGAGTTTGTGACAGCGCTCTGTTTTCACAGCGACCGAGCTCAGTAAGTAGCGGTTTGGCTGCCGGGAGATGGGCCGATACGCTCCGGATCCACACAAGTTACACTGAGCCAGTTTGTCCAATGGAGCATCTGAGGTGCGTGATGAATATGAAAATAAAACATGTTAGTGTACTACTGAACAGTCGTTGAGTCTTTTTTAGGCTAGCGCTAGCTTAGCCTTTATCAGTAGGTAGCTACATTAGCTGATGCTAGCTGAATGGTAAAGTGAACAAACTGAATTTGTCCCGCCAAAGCTTTCTTGCTCAGTATTAATCACTATCAGCTCACTGATTTCTTTATTTTTGTAAATTGTTCAGTCTGTTTTTATTATTTTTACCCAATAAATCCATACGATACATTGCGTCCCCATATATACAGTATCAGTTTTTTTAAAAATTATTATTGGCTGCTCTGACAAGAATAATCTTAGACTAATAAATAACTTCGACTTGTTTATAGATTTGCTTGTTCACACTTTTGCACAGCACTGTTAAACGTTTGAATCTTTTATTGCTTTATATTGTTGAATCCTTAGCCTGCATCTTTATATTTTAATGTTCCTCTTTATTTTTTTTCCCTTTTTTGTCTGATTTTACTGCAAGGAGGAATGTTTTGAAGCCTGATCCTGGAAGAGACCTTTCCCATCCAAAGAGAATTTCAAACCACTGCCTGTCACAAGCCAGGAAAGTCATTGGGAATGCCTTCGGAATTCTTGCTGCACAGAGAAGGATCTACCACCGGGTGATTGGAGTGAACCCTGCAAATGCGGATGCACTTCACAACTTCCAGAGGTGGAACTGAACACCAGAACCTCCTGTCCCACTGGAAGAAGAGAGCATCCCTGCTCTTCAAGATGTAAGGAAAGTGGGCTCAAACGGCTCCAAGCAAGAAGACGTACCTGTACGGGACACTTCCTCTGGTTAAATGTCCCGGCAGTGCAGCTCACCTGTCCTCTCTGCAAACCCACATCTGCTGCTGTTCCTCTAAATAAAACAAAGACTCTTTTAAGAGCCACTCTATTATCATTTGAAAGAGCTGTTCCCTTTTATATTTTAACATTAAATGAATGAATACTTAAACACGCATATGAAGTGAAAGTTCAGTCAAGAAGACAATCTTATGCTCGCACAGGTAGAAGAAGCCCCGCCCTTATTGTGTGTGATTTCAAAGCATTCACGATCACTAAAATAGTTAAATTCATATTTTTGTAATTACTCTGTAGTGAGTACAACATTAAATGTAATGACATAGTCAATGACGATGGTAAAAATGCGTATACATGAATTAATCTACCCTCAAAAATGAACACATTACTTTCATGCTTTTTAATTAGTCTACAAAGAAATGTTAGAGGTACATTATTTTTTATTATTTATTATTATTAGTGGTAGTAGTAGCAGTAGTAGTAGTAGTAGTAGTAGTATGTTAATCAAGGAATCATCATTGTGTCATTGTGTCTGAAGCAACAACGGATAAGTTATGATAAGAAATAATAACTTCTAAGTTTTCTAATGTAAGAAATAAGTGGTTTTCTTTTTACTTCAAAATGAAAAAATAGACGAGTCACAGAGTGAACTTGACATCAAAAACCAAATGAATGTATATTTGTAAGAATTTTTCTTTGAAAAACGACCCTGTATGAAACTAGCATGCGCTCTCTGACACACACCAGCTTTTGCAGTTTGTTGTCTTCCGTGTTGGGTCGGACCCCTCATTTCTATTGGCCGTGTGAATATTTGTCACAGCGCACCATCGTCAAAGTTGAATTTGGCTGAAGTTTGACCACAGCGTGCTGACACCAAGTGGCGGTGTGCGTGCACAGCTGAGCGGCGCGCAGCGACGGCGTATGTCAATTTGCTCTGCGCTGGCTTCTGCGTGGGGCTGGTCATTGAAAATAATGGGCTTCAGAGCAGAGTGCACCACGTTGCGCGTTTAGTGTGAAAGGCTCCTAATTGGTCAGGTACAATCAACACAGTTATCATTTTCTTGCCCAAGATCCATGTCCTGTAAATATCCAATATAATTGTGCCCTTCTGTGCGTCAATGAGTGTGTTGGTCTGCAAATGAGGTGTTGTTGCACATAGTGCTGGTTATTTGCTGCTATCATGTGGCAGCAGAAACTGCTTGCACCATCGACCAGTAAAAACCTAGTCTAAATTCCAGTGCAGTTTTTCTGCTATTTAAAGGAGGCAATATTCAGAAAGCCTCACATAAGTGGATTTACAATGTGTGTATACTCTGCACAGAGGGATGTGTATTGGCACATAATAATACCACAAAACTGAGTTGAAAACAAAAATCAACAACGTAACAAAGGTAAAAACTTTAGACTTTAATAACTCTGGTTTGTACCATATGTTTCCACTTATTTTCCTCCTTCACAGGTTGGCAACACCAGCAAACCAAACCGAATTGGGGGTGAGGGGGTTTATACAATTTTCACAGGAGGTCTAGACACAAAAACAGCTGATAATACATGTTTAAGATGCATAACAACCTTTAATACAAAAACACATTATAATGTACTTTGGGCTTCTCCCAATTTCAACTCGGGGTCGCCACAGCAGATCCCACATGGATCTGCATGTAGATTTGGCACAAGCTTTTTTACACTGGATGCCTTTCCTGAAGCAACTCCACATTACATGGAGAATAGAGAGGGATGGCCTCGAACCAGGAACCTTCCACACTGAAAGCGGTCACACTAACCGCTACGCTATCACGGTGCCTGTACAGACAGACAGACAGACAGACAGACAGACAGACAGACAGACAGACAGACAGACAGACAGACAGACAGACAGACAGACAGATAGATAGAGAGACAGGTATTTGACTTAAATGTGCAGCGCAATAACAGGAAAAATGACCGGAGCTGTCTTTATCCCTCATATTTTACAAAAATCCACAATATCCTAAAAATGTTGAAGCCAGCACCCGTCTCCTGCTATATCGCTGCTAAACATGCAGCTCATATTTCTGGGATTGATGGAAATCTCTTGAACAATACAGCTTTCTTTTATCCGTGCCAATTGGCGCAGGCATATACTGAAAATGGTACCACCACTTGCCTTTTGAGACAAAAGGTTGAAAATGAGAAAATATTTAAGAATTAAATGAATCATTTGCTACTTGTGACAATGACAGTGAGCCTTCCTTCCTCACCAACATGGCGATGATGTGATGATTTAGGGGGTAAAGTAAAAATTTCAGCACCACTTTAACACTAACATTATATTTCCTAACATTACTTTATCTTGTCAAACTTGGGGTTAAACAAAAAAATTTATAAAACCAGTTTGAAATGTGGATTTTAAAAATGTACATGGCTTTAGAGTGTGATGCAAAATTTTACGTCAGAGTTTATTTTTTCGGCATCGCCAGCCAAATAGAAAAAAACAAACAAACAGTATTTCAGGAGGTTAGTGCTGACAGATGTACAGATCTCATGACCACATAATAACCCAACCACACATTCAGCAGAGAAAAGAGGTTAATGAGATAGCTCATAAAGGGAGCAGTGAAGAGGATGCAGAGTAGGCCGGTTGCTTTTGCTTCCTCGGACAATGTCCGCCCTTGAGTCATTGTGTTTGTCGGTGTGATTATGGCACAGTGGGATCCGCTCAAACACAAAGACAGCTGTGATGAAGTGCCTGGATCTCATCAGGAAACCCCTAATAAGGATACAACTGTCTGACGCTCGTCATCGGAACACATGATCGGGAGGGTTACATGCTGGCTGCTAACTACTATATATGCTGTTCGCATCACAAATAGAGTGGAGACAAAATCACAGACATTTCTCACAAACTGTCAAAATGAAAATCGATAGAGCTGCTGTTTGAAGTTTGAGAAGAGCCACAAAAAACCTAATATTAATGTATGTAAAATGTTACAATACCATGTGACTACATGTGAGATTTCCATATAAATTACTTTCTTCTCAGCCCCGATCGTTATCTCTGCATTCTACAGCCAAGACTTGAATCCTTGCTTCATTTATCTTTAATTGGATTTCCAATATAAAGTCGTCAGCCTTCAGAGGGCCCTTTATGTCTCCCTCCTTGTGCTCAACTTTGTGTGGGTGACATTAGAAGCTTACTAAGACTTCTACATTATTCATTGAACTCACATATCTAACACCTATAAAATCGAACATCTTTTGAAAGATTCTCACTTTTTTCTTCAGCAATTTGCACACTCTGCTTGATGCGTTTTAATCCCGTATAATTACAACGTACGGAAAAAGAAAAGTTCAAAATGTTGAATGGAACCTAAATATCACAGTCAAAAAGGTCATAAAATATTAATTTCAAGCTCACTTAATTATTTAAACATTTTAATAGGATTTTGGACACAAATAAACAAAATATTGGTACAGTAAAACCTGTCTTAAACAACATTAATGCTTTAATTTATGACGGTAGATCAAAAACCAGCTTTACTCCTGGTAAATTTAGCAATGCCAACAGTCTACAGGTTCAATTACATTTTTCTACTACTTATTGGCCAATCCTTCTGAAATCTGATCAATAAATACCCAGAGAAGGGTCCATGTTTGCATGAGCTGGACATAAATTCTAGCGACAGTACGGCTAGTTCCAAATAGACAAAAAGTATAACGATCATGTTTGATGGTGGAATGTCAGAGCAGCAGGTTGCACGAGCGCTTCATGTCAGTGGGCCCTATCTTCCACCCGGCGCAAAGCAGCACACAGCAAAGCACATGTGTCATTGGTCATTGCTGCCTGACGCAATTGTTGTTTTCACACCAAGCACCCAAGTCCTTTAAATCACAAGTCCACTGGAACTCATTTGTGTTTCCAAAAAAAGAGGTGTGGTCAGGCGGAGTGCAAGTGGATTGCCATCATGTTGAACCAGACCGTGGTTGCACCACAGACAAGCAAAAACCTGGTCTAAAGTTGAGCCAGTGTTTCGCACAGGATTTTGGAAGACTATTGGAGGGGGGAGGGGTACTTAGAACATCTGGGGGTGTCTGGGGGCGTGCCCCGCCGCAAGAATTTTTTAAAATATATTGAATTTAAATCCATCAATCTGGTGCACTTTGACCGCACAAATAAAAGGTGTAATATGTTTACATTTATGGAGATTTTTGTGCTCTGACTTGGTGACACTTGGTGACACTATGTGCAGAGGGTTTACCTGCTTCTAATCCAGCAAGTGGCATCAAATATTTATTGTGACATGACAATTTGCATCAGCAATGTCAGAGAACAGGTGAAGAATTTGAAAAAGAAACAGATGTGCATCAAAATGAAAAGTAATCACTCGTTCATCTAATGCAGTCTTCTTGGATAATTTTATCAACTTTGTCTGAGGTCATCTGGACGGGTTTGACCTAAACCTCATATTTTTCTTTCATTTCATGATATTTGTCATCCTAACCCCTTAATTCCACCTGGTGCAACTTCATGATGCATGTGCGCTGCAGTTTTACTTCAGAACCCACGGACAGCATTTCTGAAGAGAAGCCATTTGTTTACTTGTTGATTTGGTCAGTTTTCCTTAAATTTTTTGGGTCTACCATGAGTGAGTCATCTAAGTAGTCAGACAGTTCCTCTTTTATATGTGTTTTAATCATGTTTAATCTTGTTATTGTAATTAATGAAGAGAAATGCAATCCGTAGTCGACACGAGGTGTTTTATTTTGATTCAATATGACATTCGTCTGTTGATTTCCTGCCTGGCTTGATCCGCCATGTGAAACTTGATGAGACTTCCATCAAAAACAGTCTCGAAGCGTGTTCTCCGCTTAAGGCCCAATCACACTATGATGTTTACCCCAACGTGTGGTGAACGCAGGGCAAAGTCGAGAAAAGTAGCCAAACATCAAGAAAACTCACGTTACCAGAGTTTGGTAGCGACCCTCAAATGCAGCACGGCGTTCCGCAACATGGTGCTAGCAGAGGCGGGTGTTAGCCAGCACTTCATTAGAACAAGCGGAACTTTTGCCAATGTGGCAACATGCAGGAGAGGGGGGTCAACACACCACTGTCCAGTGATTCTGAGCAGGCAGGGCGACGCAGCACCCAAACGTTAGCCAGCGCGGGCGATCGCATCAGTAACTTCGGCTAGTGGAGGCTAGCAGATGCTAACGGAGGCTAGCGGATGCTAATTCTCTAACTGTCTCCAACATAGCCAGAGGTATGTCGGCAAATGCCGAGGAATTTTAAACATGTTGAAAATTGTTGGACGGGGTCAACGTTCATCTGCGAAGGACGGGTGGAGCCCAGCGATGGCTAGGGGACACCGTTTGCAAATACGTTCGTCCACATTGGCCCAAACATCTAGGTGAAATTGCGCTTTAAACAAAAACACGTGACCTCAGAGCCTCACTGTCACGTTACCGTAACAAACAGGGGATACTAACGGAGGCTAGCGGACACCAACTTTTCCAAATACATCTATGTTGGCCCAAACATCTAGGTGAGATTGTGCATTTAGTAGAGAGCCGCTTGTGGGATGTGCCTGAAACATGCTGTGGTGCTGCTGTGGTGCTGCAGGCGGAATGACAAGCATTGTTGAGAATGCAGCCCCGGTGCAGTCGTGTCGCCACGCAGCCACACGTGGTGGAATTTAAGGGTAAGACATCACAATGAAACAGTAATTATGCTCCAAGCCTGCTATTTCTGAGTCCCCGGTTAGTGATGCAAACATCAGCTCACCCAACCCTCGTCAGTGGTGGGTGTGGGTGGTTGGGTGAACTTGTCTGGCACAAGCTAAAAATGAAACCAGCGAGAGTTCCTCAGCTCTGTAACGGCTTAGCAGAGAGGTAATCAAGACGCTTCTCGAGCTCCATATCAGACAGCATTCAGTACAGAAGTGTGTGGGCGAGCGAAGGCAGGAAAGGCAACTGAACTGCTGCCAGAACACAGATAACAAGAGAACTTACCGCCGTTGAGAGAATCAAATCAAGTCCTGTCGAAAATGAGATGGATATGTATGACAGAATATGTAGATAGTACATGCAAACTGCCAACATAATTAACTCGACAAATCTTTCTCGTTTCAAGTGCAAACAATATGAACTACTTTAATAGCAGATCACAGCCGGCATCATACATCCTCTCAGAGCATTACAGATCACAGCTGTAGCAGACAACCTTCAAAGGCTGTCCCCGAGTACGGAGCCGTGAGCGTTGTTTCACTTACTGCAGGTCTCCTCCGCCTCGTCAGATCCGTCAGGACACTCTGGTTCGCCATCGCAGCGCCAACGTCCCGGCACACACTGGCCATTCAAACAGGCAAACTCTGCTGGGGCGCAGGTTTTTCTGGCTGTTCGAGGAGAGAATCACACAGAAACAATGACAGTGAGAATATCAATTATAAGACAGGCAAAGAACATAATCAGTCTCCACAAGGGTGTAATGAACCGTAAAGGTCATTGTGTTTTTTTTCAGCCCAAAATAGAAAAGTATCACACTGGCATTTGTTATCTAAATAATAGAGCTGAAAAGAGGAAGTTAAAAATTAGAGCCTACATTTCCTGGGTGCCACTGGCTTCAGTTCATTCTGAAGGAGTTGTAT
Organism: Chatrabus melanurus; assembly: GCA_900302635.1. NCBI lineage: Eukaryota > Metazoa > Chordata > Actinopteri > Batrachoidiformes > Batrachoididae > Chatrabus > Chatrabus melanurus. Next base: position 1,727 of record OMMV01220878.1, on the reverse strand, counting down.
TCTTCTTAGACTATGGGCCATGGTGTCAACATCCCTTTAAATTTTGATTCCCTGACCTACATCTGGGGTGTGAGTGAAATCGGTTGTAAAGGAAAGCCTACAGCGTCACAAACAACATACTATTTTTCATAAGCATAAGAGAACTGCTAGCTCAAACTTTCACCATGCATCAAATATAAGTTACTTTCAAAAAAACACATTTAGAATGAAATAAGCAACAGAAATTATGCAATTGAATTGAAAAGTGTAATTCTTCAGTTATTTGTTAATTTTAATATTCAAAAATGTCAAAAATTAGATTTACAAAGGTTTTAAAAAGTAACGTGCGGTTCATGTACTGTATTATAAATACAGGTTCTTGTGTGCTTGCACTCATTTAAAACACCATACATCATTAGTTTTCCATATTAGTTACTGTCAAAGCTTAAGCATGCATTTTATATATTAATTGTGGTTATTAATAGTTGTTTACATGTTTAAATGAATATTTTGTCCATGTTTTGTGGACAAAAATAGAATAAAAATAATTGACAACTGGAATCTTGAAATTCTTGACGTTTACTACCTCAACTGTATATCTGCTAACTCATCTGGATTGGTAAAGTAATGAAGAAACTAAATCTTGATAACCAGATATAACTTACTTGGAGCAAATGACATTGCCAGTAAATAATGAAGCCTTACAAGATGATGTAATCCACAACATCAAATGATGACATCTCTTCGAAGTAACAGAGGTCTGAAGGATGATGGTATCACCCACAAAATGTGTTGTTCCAAGTAAATTGCATGTGGTTTTTTTCAATACATCGTATTTACAGTTTAAGATTAATATTTTTTTAATCTCTTTTTTCAAACTTGTGTACCCAGTTCTTGTTTTTTGAAGTCATTAATGATATATGCTGTACAATCATTCCACCCTTACAAAAGAACAGTTCAAAGAAATCATTAACATCCCAAAATTTCCATGACATTCATGCCAAAGATGGTTGTATGTAAACTTCTGAAGCAACTGTACAATTTTTCTGCAGTTCCAGCTCTTTACCTCCTTCAATATAGAACTTGAATTTACTCATTTTAAGACATGTTGGAATTAACATGAAGAAAGTTGATCTTTACAGTTCTGCAAACTTTATTAAAGCTGGAAGTTCAAATTTGCCATTTCAAATAAAACTAGTGAAATCAACAGGTCATTAAAACAGAAGTATTGTTACATGTACTATTTAAATTTTACAATATCAGATTCCTTATTGCAGACTGACTTTTCCAACATTTGATTGGCTTTTGAAATTACGGTGTGAAAGAAAATCAGTGTAGTCACCATTCTCAAGTTTCTCATTGTATATTATAGTTCCCTAATTCACATATACTGAACAAAACTTCCAACGCAACACTTGGATTTATTCAAAGTAATGCAATACTTCAAGAACATTTCTCACATTGATTTTCATGTGCAGGATCCCCAGAGCAGCATTCAAGTTAATGGATAACAACAAAATGAAACTTCCATAAACAGTTACAGTTCATTTACTCGCTGCCCAATGACATTCCGGATCAATAAATCTCAGTATGGCCACCACTGGCATCATGTACCGCTCAAATTCGGCATGGCATAGAGTGAATCAACTGTTGGATTTCAGCCTGGGTGATTCAAAGACAGTTGTGCTGTGGTTGGCTCTGGATCACGTCCCCTTACCTGACGATCCAGAATATCCCACAGGTGCTCA